>QNTS01002458.1:4182-23102 GCA_003317085.1 Hucho hucho
TTATAAATTGATTTGCATTTTAATGAGGGAAATAAGTATTTGACCCCTCTGCAAAACATGACTTAGTACTTGGTGGCAAAACCCTTGTTGGCAATCACAGAGGTCAGACGTTTCTTGTAGTTGGCCACCAGGTTTGCACACATCTCAGGAGGGATTTTGTCCCACTCCTCTTTGCAGATCTTCTCCAAGTCATTAAGGTTTCGAGGCTGACGTTTGGCAACTCGAACCTTCAGCTCCCTCCACAGATTTTCTATGGGATTAAGGTCTGGAGACTGGCTAGGCCACTCCAGGACCTTAATGTGCTTCTTCTTGAGCCACTCCTTTGTTGCCTTGGCCGTGTGTTTTGGGTCATTGTCATGCTGGAATACCCATCCACGACCCATTTTCAATGCCCTGGCTGAGGGAAGGAGGTTCTCACCCAAGATTTGACGGTACATGGCCCCGTCCATCGTCCCTTTGATGCGGTGAAGTTGTCCTGTCCCCTTAGCAGAAAAACACCCCCAAAGCATAATGTTTCCACCTCCATGTTTGACGGTGGGGATGGTGTTCTTGGGGTCATAGGCAGCATTCCTCCTCCTCCAAACACGGCGAGTTGAGTTGATGCCAAAGAGCTCCATTTTGGTCTCATCTGACCACAACACTTTCACCCAGTTGTCCTCTGAATCATTCAGATGTTCATTGGCAAACTTCAGACGGGCATGTATATGTGCTTTCTTGAGCAGGGGGACCTTGCGGGCGCTGCAGGATTTCAGTCCTTCACGGCGTAGTGTGTTACCAATTGTTTTCTTGGTGACTATGGTCCCAGCTGCCTTGAGATCATTGACAAGATCCTCCCATGTAGTTCTGGGCTGATTCCTCACCGTTCTCATGATCATTGCAACTCCATGAGGTGAGATCTTGCATGGAGCCCCAGGCCGAGGGAGATTGACATTTATTTTGTGTTTCTTCCATTTGCGAATAATCGCACCAACTGTTGTCACCTTCTCACCAAGCTGCTTGGCGATGGTCTTGTAGCCCATTCCAGCCTTGTGTAGGTCTACAATCTTGTCCCTGACATGCTTGGAGAGCTCTTTGGTCTTGGCCATGGTGGAGAGTTTGGAATCTGATTGATTGATTGCTTCTGTGGACAGGTGTCTTTTATACAGGTAACAAGCTGAGATTAGGAGCACTCCTAATCTCAGCTCGTTACCTGTATAAAAGACACCTGGGAGCCAGAAATCTTTCTGATTGAGAGGGGGTCAAATACTTATTTCCCTCATTAAAATTCAAATCAATGTATAAAATTTTTCACATGCGTTTTTCTGGATTTTTTTTTTGTTATTCTGTCTCTCACTGTTCAAATAAACCTACCATTAAAATTATAGACTGATCATTTCTTTGTCAGTGGGCAAACGTACAAAATCAGCAGGGGATCAAATACTTTTTTCCCTCACTGTATACTACCCACCACTGCGACCTGTACGCTCTCGTTGGGTGGCCCTCGCTTCATACTCGTCGCCAAACCCACTGGCTCCAGGTCATCTACAAGTCCCTGCTAGGTAAAGCCCCGCCTTATCTCAGCTCGCTGGTCACCATAGCAGCACCCACCCGTAGTAGGCGCTCCAGCAGGTATATCTCCAAATCAAATCAAATCAAATTTTATTTGTCACATACACATGGTTAGCAGATGTTAATGCGAGTGTAGCGAAATGCTTGTGCTTCTAGTTCCGACCATGCAGTAGTATCTAACAAGTAATCTAACAAATTCACAACAACTACCTTATACACACAAGAGTAAAGGAATGAATACGAGTATGTACATATAAATATATGGATGAGCGATGGCTGACCGGCATAGGCAAGATGCAGTAGATGGTATGGAGTACAGTATATACACACATATATATATATATATATATATGAGATGAGTAATGTAGGATATGTAAACATTATATAAATGGCATTGTTTAAAGTGGCTAGTGATACACTGGTCACCCCCAAAGCCAATTCCTCTTTTGGCTGCCTTTCCTTCCAGTTCTCTGCTGCCAATGACTGGAACGAACTACAAAAATCACTGAAACTGGAGACACTTATCTCCCTCACTAGCTTTAAGCACCAGCTGTCAGAGCAGCTCACAGATCTCTGCACCTGTACATAGCCCATCTGTAAATAGCCCAAACAACTATCTCATCCCCAACCGTATTTATTTATTCACATTGCTTCTTTGCACCCCTGTATTTCTACTTTGCACATTCATCTACTGCATATCTACCATTCCAGTGTTTAATTGCTATATTGTAATTACCTCGCCACCATGGCCTATTTATTGCCTTACGCTCCTTATCTTACCTCATTTGCACACATTGTATATAGATTTGTTTTTCTACTGTATTATTGACTGTATGTTTGTTTACTCCATGTGTAACTCTGTGTTGTTGTATGTGTCGAACTGTTCAGTGTGCCCACCAACCACTGAAGACACAGAGCAGACAGTCTCAGTCTGTCTGACTTTATCTCTGAGATCCTCTATCACAGTGCCATCCGTTTTGTCACCAAAGACACATTTTCTCCTTGTGAGGTTAAAGAGCTTGTGGCAGGGTTACTGTCTGTCAGAGAGGGCCAGTGGTGGGCACAGTGCCCACCTAATTGACTTACTGAGCACAGGGCAGTGTGCCCACCACCCATTGAAGACACAGAGCAGACAGTCTCAGTCTGTCTGACTTTTATCTCTGAGATCCTCTATGCTGGGCATGCTAATGAAGACACCAGGGTTCTGTTCCAAGTCCAACTCACCAGATGTCTAGCTCTCTTTCTGTCCCTCTCGCTCTCTCTCTTTCTCTCACACACACAGAGGTTTAGTCAGAGATGCTGAGGTAAGAGAGGGAGTGTGAGAGTCATGGAATGTGAAAGAACAAAAACTAAATAAGCTGAGGTGTTAGGGTAGTTATCGATCCAGAAGTGGATGACTAGATTTAGAATGCAGAGGCCAAACTAGCATAGCTTTATTTTATTCTATCAATAATTCCTAGAAGCTGCAACAGGAATAACTCTACATGATCCCTGTCAAGGTAGCAATACCAAGCCAACATGCTCACACACACATAAACACTAGTTTTTCCTTCTCTCTCCCGCTCTAGTTTTCTTTCAAAACAAATCAAATCAAATCATATTTTATTTGTCACATGCGCCAAATACAATAGGTGTAGACCTTACCGTGAAATGCTTACTTACAAGCCCTTAACCAACAATGCAGTTTTAAGAAATAGAGTTAATAAAGTATTTACTAAATAAACTAAAGTAAAAAAAAAAGTAATCAATCAAAAAGTAACAATATACATTTGCATAACAATAACAAGGCTATATACGCACAGGGGGTACTGGTACAGAGTCAATGTGCGGGAGTACAGGTTAGTCGAGGTAATTTGTAAAGAGACTATGCATAGATAATAAACAGAGTGTACTTCAGAGAGATGGAGAGGAGATAAGAGAAGTGGCTGGAAGTATAGATGGATGATTATTCAGGAATTCTCTCTTCTCTCTCCTCTTCCTACTGATCCTATCCCATCAGAGGAGTTATAAATATTCATATCAGGGCTTTGTTTTAGAACACTGTGTGAATATCAGACAGCAAAACAATAGAAATATCCGGACAGTATTTTCTGTGAAGAACTTGCAGAGCTTCACTGCGGGAGGTGAGTATTGAGGGGACCCAGCCCCAGCCGGTCTCAGTGTGTTAGAGTGAAGGGCACCTCAAGGGGACCAGATTCCAATGAATCACTCAATGGGCTGGCAGACAGCCGTGAAGTGAAAGTACCCCCGCATTACACCATGCAAACACACAACACAAGCTTATGTAAACATACACATACAGTAGGTGAGTGCACACATACACACTGCATGAATACAAACTTGAACCAAAACACACAGATAAACACACAGTTGAAGTCGGAGGTTTACATACACCTTAGCCAAATACATTTAAACTCAGTTTGTCACAATTCCTGACATTTAATCCGAGTAAAAATGTCCTGTCTAAGGTCAGTTAGGATCACCACTTTATTTTAAGAATGTGAAATGTCAGAATAATAGTAGAGAAAATGATTTATTTCAGGTTTTATTCCCAGTCGGTCAGAAGTTTACATACATTCAATTAGTATTTGGTAGTATTGCCTTTAAATTGTTTAACTTGGGTCAAACGTAGCCTTCCACAAGCTTCCCACAATAAGTTGGGTGAATTTTGGCCCATTCCTCCTGACAGAGCTGGTGTAACTGAGTCAGGTTTGTAGGCCTCCTTGCTCACACACGCTTTTTCAGTTCTGCCCACTAATCTTCTATAGGATTGAGGTCAGGGCTTTGTGATGGCCACTCCAATACCTTGACTTTCTTGTCCTTAAGCCATTTTGCCACAACTTTGGAAGTATGCTTTGGGTCATTGTCCATTTGGAAGACTCATTTGCAACCAAGCTTTAACTTCCTGACTGATGTATTAAATGTTGCTTCAATATATCCACATAATTTTCCTGCCTCATGATGCCATCTATTTTGTGAAGTGCACAAGTCCCTCCTGAAGCAAAGCATCCCCACAACATGATGCTGCCACCCCCGTGCTTCACGGTTGGGATGGTGTTCTTCGGCTTGCAAGCCTCCCCCTTTTCCTCCAAACATAACGATGGTCATTATGGCCAAACAGTTCTATTTTTGTTTCATCAGACCAGAGGACATTTCTCCAAAAAGTATGATCTTTGTCCCCATGTGCAATTGCAAACCGTAGTCTGGCTATTTTATGGTGGTTTTGGAGCAGTGGCTTCTTCCTTGCTGAGTGGCCTTTCAGGTTATGTCGATATTTCCTCCAGCATCTTCACAAGGTCCTTTGCTGTTGATCTGGGATTGATTTGCACTTTTCGCACCAAAGTATGTTCATCTCTAGGAGAAAGAACGCGTCTTCTTCCTGAGCAGTATGACAGCTGCGTGGTCCCATTGTGTTTATACTTGTGTGCTATTGTTTATACAGATGAACGTGGTACCTTCAGGCATTTGGAAATTGCTCCCAAGGATGAACCAGACTTTTGGAGGTCTACAATTTTTTCCTGAGGCCTTGGCTGATTTCTTTTGATTTTCCAATGATGCCAAGCAAAGATGCACTGAGTTTGAAGGTAGGCCTTGAAATACATCCACAGGTACACCTCCAGTTGACTCAAATGAAAGGTTTTAGAACACCTACACATTCAAGGGTTTTTCTTTATTTTGTACTATTTTCAACATTGTAGAATAATAGTGAAGACATCAAAACTATGAAATAACACATAAGGAATCATGTAGTAGCCAAAATAGTGTTAAACAAATCAAAATATATTTTATATTTGAGATTCTTCAAATAGCAAATACCTTTGCCTTGATGACAACTTTCCACACTATTGGCATTCTCTCAACCAACTTCACCTGGAATGCTTTTCCAACAGTCTTGAAGGAGTTCCCACATATGCTGAGCACTCGTTGGCTGATTTTCCTTCACTCTGCGGTCCGACAGTAATGAACATGTGGGGAGACAGAACTGGTTTCACCTGCGCAGCAGGTGTTTATTGCAAAGGACCACAGTAGGTGGCAGGTAGCTGGGTCCAGGGGCAGGCAGAAGGTCATACAGTGGCTTTCGAAAGTATTCACCCAAATTGGCATTTTTCCTATTTAGTTAACTTACAACCTGGAATTGAAATAGATTTTTTAGGGGGGTAGATTTGATCATTTGATTTACACAACATGCCTACCACTTTGAAGATGCAAAATATTTTTTATTGTTAAACAAACAAGGAATAAGACAATAAAACATCAAACTTGAGCATGCATAACTATTCACCTTTTGCAGAAATTACAGCTGCAAGTCTGGGGTATGTCTCTATAAGCTTGGCACAATGCAAAACTGCTCCAGCTCCTTCAAGTTGGATGGGTTCTGCTGGTGTACAGCAATCTTTAAGTCATACCACAGATTATCAATTGGATTGAGGTCTGGGCTTTGACTAGGCCATTCCAAGACATTTAAATGTTTCCCCTTAAACCACTCAAGTGTTGCTTTAGCAGTATGCTTAATGTCATTGTCCTGGCAGGTGAACCTCCGTCCCAGTCTCAAATATCTGGAAGACTAACAGGTTTCCCTCAAAGATTTCCCTGTATTTAGCGCCATCCATCATTCCTTCAATTCTGACTAGTTTCCCAGTCCCTGCTGATTAAAAACATCCCCACAGCATGATGCTGCCACCACCATGGTGTTCTCGGGGTGATGAGAGGTGTTGGGTTTGCGCCAGACACAGCGTTTTCCTTGATGGCCACAAAGCTACATTTTAGTGTTATCTGACCAGAGTACCTTCTTCCATATGTTTGGAGAGTCTCCCACATGCCTTTTGGCAAACACCAAACATGTTTGCTTATTTTTTTCTTGAAGCAATGGCTTTTTTCTGTCCACTCTTCCATAAAGCCCAGCTCTGTGGAGTGTACAACTTAATGTGGTCCTATGGACAGATAATTCAATCTATGCTATGGAGCTTTGCAGCTCCATCAGGGTTATCTTTGGTCTCTTTGTTGCCTCTGATTAATGCCTTCCTTGCCTGGTCTGTGAGTTTTGGTAGGTGGCCCTCTCTTGGCAGGTTTGTTGTGGTGCCATATTCTTTCAATTTTTTAATAATGGATTTAATTGTGCTCTGTGGGATGTTCAAATTTTCTGATATTTTTTTATAACCCAACCCTGATCTGTACTTCTCCACAACTTTGTCCCTGACCTGTTTGGAGAGCTCCTTGGTCTTCATGGTGCCGCTTGCTTGGTGGTACCCCTTGCTTAATGGTGTTGCAGACTCTGGGGCATTTCATAACGGGTGTACATATATACTGAGATCATGTGACAGATCATGTGGCACTTAAATTGCACACTGGTGGACTTCATTTAACTAATTATGTGATTTCTGAAGGTAATTGGTTGCACCAGATCTTATTTAGGGGCTTCGTAGCAAAGGGGGTGAATACATATGCACGCACCACTTTTCATTTTTTTATTTTTTTGAATTTTTTGAAACAAGTAATGTTTTTCATTTCACTTCACCAATTTGGATTATTTTGTGTAAGTCCATTACATGAAATCCAAATAAAAATCTATTTAAATTACAGGTTGCAATGCAACAAAATAGGAAGAAACGCAGAGGGGGTGTCAGAAGTCTCAATGTAGCAGGTAGGCAGAGTCAGGCGCAGGACAACGGAGATGAGTAATCACGTATATTTACTCAAAATACAAAACTACCAAAATTGGTAGTACAAATACAAGCTCACATAAACAAGAACCTCTAACATAGAATAAACACGCACAAAACCATGGGGGAAACAGAGGGTTTAAATAAGGAACATGTAATTATGGGATAGAAACCAGGTGTGTATAATGAAGACAAAAAAACATAGAAAATGAAAAGTAGATCGGCGGTAGCTAGAAGACCGGTGACGTCGACCACCGAACGCCGCCCGAACAAGGAGAGGGACCGACCTCGGCGGAAGTCGTGACAGTACCCCCCCCCCTCCTTGACGCGCGGCCCCACCAGCGCGCCGACACCGGCCTCGGGGACGACCCGGAGGACGAGGTGCAGGGCGATCCGGACGGAGACGGTGAAACTCCTGTAGCAACGAAGGGTCCAGGATGTCCTCCACCGGCACCCAGCATCTCTCCTCCGGACCATACCCCTCCCACTCCACGAGGTACTGAAGCCCCCTTGCCCGGCGCCTCGAGTCCAAGATGGCTCGAACAGTATACGCCGGGGCCCCCCTCGATGTCCACAGGGGGCGGAGGAACCTTCCGCACCTCAGGCTCCTGGAGTGGACCAGCCACCACCGGCCTGAGGAGAGACACATGGAACGAGGGGTTAATACGGTAATCTGGGGGAAGTTGTAACCTATAGCAAACCTCGTTCAGTCTCCTCAGGACTTTGAATGGCCCCACAAACCGCGGACCCAGCTTCCGGCAGGGCAGGCGGGGGGGCAGGTTTCGGGTCGAGAGCCAGACCCGGTCTCCCGGTGCGAACACCAGGGCCTCACTACGGTGGCGGTCGGCGCTCGCCTTCTGCCGCCTCACGGCCCGTTGCAGGTGCACATGGGCGGTGTCCCAGGTCTCCTCCGAGCGCCTAAACCATTCATCCACCGCAGGAGCCTCGATCTGGCTCTGATGCCACTGTGCCAGAACCGGCTGGTAACCTAGTACACACTGGAAGGGAGATAAGTTAGTGGAGGAGTGGCAGAGTGAGTTTTGAGCCATCTCTGCCCAGGGGATGAAAGCCGCCCACTCCCCCGGCCGGTCCTGGCAGTATGACCGCAGAAACCTACCCACCTCCTGGTTAACTCTCTCCACCTGCACGTTACTCTCGGGGTGAAAACCTGAGGAAAACCTCCTCTCTCCCATCGCTCCAGATTTTGCAGCACGCGATCCATGGCTATGCCGAGACGTTGCAACATGGTCGCGTGCTGCTGGATGCGCTCCTCGACTGGCAGAGGAGGGCTGTGTGCTCCTGCTGACTCCATATTATGGTGCGTGTTTCTGTCAGAAGTCTCAATGTAGCAGGTAGGCGCAGGACAACGGAGATGAGTAATCACGTATATTTACTCAAAATACAAAACTACCAAAATTGGTAGTACAAATACAAGCTCACATAAACAAGAACCTCTAACATAGAATAAACATGCACAAAACCATGGGGGAAACAGAAACCAGGTGTGTATAATGAAGACAAAAAAACATAGAAAATGAAAAGTAGATCGGCGGGAGCTAGAAGACCGGTGGCGTCGACCGCCGAACGCCGCCCGAACAAGGAGAGGGACCGACCTCGGCGGAAGTCGTGACAGGGGGATGAATACTTTTGCACGACACTGTACACAGGAGGTCCAAAAGGGCAACAATACAGGCAGGGAAAAGGCTAGTAACGTACTCCGGGAGATCAGGCAATATGTAGATAACAGGAAATCCGCTAAAGTACAGGCAGGGAATAGGCAAAAGGCATCATTAGTGAGGCAGGCAAAAACTATCATACACGGGAAGAGTAAATCACGGGAAAAACAGAGCTCAGAAGACCTGTGTCACAAAACAAACAATACCTCACAGTGATGGGGTGCAAAGAACTGAACTAAATAGTGTGTGATAACGACATACAGGTGTGTGAACAGGTGATTAGAATTCAGGTGATCGGGATCTGGAGAGTGAGCTGCGTTACGGCGATCTAGGTGTTTGAGAGTGTGAGCTGGAAAGTGGGCTGGAAAGTGAGCTGCGTTCAGGGGATCTACGTGTTTGAGGGTGTGAGTTGGAAGCAGACGTTACACTGACTCATCCCAAACCATCTCAATTTGGTTGAGGTCGGGGGATTGTGGAGGCCAGGTTATCTGATACAGCACTCCATCACTCTCCTTCTTGGTAAAATAGCCCTTACACAGCCTGGAGGTGTGTTGGGTCATTGTCCTGTTGAAAAACAACTGATAGTCCCACTAAGCCCAAACCAGATGGGATGGCGTATCGCTGCAGAATGCTGTGGTAGCCACGAAGGTTAAGTGTGCCTTGAATTGTAAATAAATCACAGACAGTATCACCAGCAAAGCACCCCCACACCATAACACCTCCTCCTCCATTGGAAATACACATGCGGAGATCATCCATTCACCCACACCGCGTCTCACAAAGACACGGCAGTTGGAAAAAAATCTCAAATTTTGACTCCAGACCAAAGAACAAATTTCCACTGGTCTAATGTCCATTGCTCGTGTTTCTTGGCCCAAGCAAGTCTTTTCTCCTTATTGGTGTCCTTTAGTAGTGGTTTCTTTGCAGAAATTTGAGCTTCTACTTTAAAAAACCTACCTTTCCAGAAATAAGTCTCTCACTGTTGTCGTACTGTTAGGTGACCTAAACTGGGATATGCTTAACACCCCGGCCGCCCTACAATCTGATGCCCTCAATCTCACACCAATTATCAAGGAACCTACCAGGTACAACCCGAAATCTGTAAACAAGGGCACCCTCATAGATATCATCTTGACCAACCTGCCCTCTAAATACACCTCTGCTGTCTTCAACCAGGATCTCAGCGATCACTGCCTCATTGCCTGCGTCCGTAATGGGTTCGTGGTCAAACGACCACCCCTCATCACTGTCAAACACTCCCTAAAACACTTCAGTGAGCAGGCCTTTCTAATCGACCTGGCCCGGGTATCCTGGAAGGATATTGACCTCATTCTGTCAGTAGAGGATGCCTGGTTATTATTTAAAAGTGCTTTTCTCACCATCTTAAATAAGCATGCCCCATTCAAAAAATTTAGAACTAAGAACAGATTTAGCCCTTGGATCACTCCAAACTTGACTGCCCTTGACCAGTACAAAAACATCTTGTGGCGTACTGCATTAGCATCGAATAGCCCCCGCGATATGCACATTTTCAGGGAAGTTAGGAACCAATATACACAGGCAGTTAGGAAAGCAAAGGCTAGCTTTTTCAAACAGAAATTTGCATCCTGCAGCACAAACTCCAAAACATTCTGGGACACAGTAAAGTCCATGGAAAATAAGAGCACCTCCTCCCAGCTGCCCACTGCACTGAGGCTAGGAAACACTGTCACCACCGATAAATCTACGATAATCGAGAATTTCAATAAGAATTCTTTCTACGGCTGGCCATGCTTTCCACCTGGCTACCCCTACCCCGGTCAACAGCTCTGCACCCCCCACAGCAACTTGCCCAAGCCTCCCCCATTTCTCCTTCACCCAAATCTAGATAGCTGATGTTCTGAAAGAGCTGCAAAATCTGGACCCCTATAAATCAGCTGGGCTAGACAATCTGGACCCTCTCTTTCTAAAATTATCTGCCGCAATTGTTGCAACCCCTTTTACTAGCCTGTTCAACCTCTCTTTCGTATCGTCTGAAATCCCTAAAGATTGGAAAGCTGCCGCGATCATCCCCCTCTTCGAAGGGGGAGACACTCTAGACCCAAACTGTTACAGACCTTTATCTATCCTACCTTGCCTTTCTAAAGTCTTCGAAAGCCAAGTTAACAAACAGATCACTGATCATTTCGAATCCCAGCGTACATTCTCCGCTATGCAATCTAATTTCCGAGCTGGTCATGGGTGCACCTCAGCCACGCTCAAGGTCCTAAATGATATCATAACCGCCATCGATAAAAGACACTACTGTGCAGCCGTCTTCATCGACCAGGCCAAGGCTTTCGACTCTGTCAATCACTGCATTCTTATTGGCAGACTCAACAGCCTTGGTTTCCTCAAATGACAGCCTCGCCTTGTTCACCAACTACTTCGCAGATAGAGTTCAGTGTGTCAAATCGGAGGGCCTGTTGTCCGGACCTCTGGCAGTCTCTATGGGGATTCCACAGGGTTCAATTCTCGGGCCGACTCTTTTCTCTGTATATATAAATTATAGTACATAGCGTCACTACTCTGGACGGTTCTGAGAATATGTGGACGACTACAAATACCTAGGTGTCTGGTTAGACTGTAAACTCTCCAACATTAAGCATATCCAATCCAAAATTAAATCTAGAATCAGCTTCCTATTTCGCAACAAAGCATCCTTCACTCATGCTGCCAAATATACCCTCGTAAAACGGACTATCCTACCAATCCTTGACTTCGGCAATGTCATTTACAAAATATCCTCCAACACTCTACTCAGCAAATTGTCACCAAAGCCCCTTATACTACCCACCACTGTGACCTGTATGCTCTTGTTGGCTGGCCCTTGCTTCATATTTGTCGCCAAACTCACTGGCTCCAGGTCATCTATAAGTCTTTGCTAGGTAAAGCCCCGCCTTATCTCAACTCACTGGTCACCATAGCAGCACCCATCCGTAGCACGCGCTCCAGCAGGTATATTTCACTGGTCATGCCCAAAGCCAATTCCTCCTTTGGCCGCCTTTCCTTCCAGTTCTCTGCTGCCAATGACTAGAACGAATTGCAAAAATCCCTGAACCTGGAGTCATATCTCCCTCACTAACTTTAAGCATCAGCTGTCAGAGCAGCTTACCGATCATTGCACCTGTACACAGCCCATCTGTAAATACCCCACCCAACTACCTCATCCCCATATTGTTATTAATTATTTTGCTCCTTTGCACACCAGTATCTCTATTTGCACATTCATCTTCTGCACATCTATCACTCCAGTGTTTAATTGCTAAATTGTAATTATTTCCCCACTATTTATTGCCTTACCTCCCTAATCTTACTACATTTGCACACACTGTATATAGGTTTTTCTATTGTGTTAATGACTGTACGTTTGTTTATCCCATGTGTAACTCTGTGTTGTTGTATGTGTCTCACTGCTTTGCTTTATCTTGGCCAGGTGGCAGTTGTAAATGAGAACTTGTTATCAACTGGCCTACCTGGTTAAATAAAGGGGAAATAAATCAAATAGAAAAATTCCACCATGAAGGCCTGATTCACACAGTCTCCTCTGAACAGTTGATGTTGAGATGTGTCTGTTACTTGAACTCTGTGAAGCATTTATTTGGGTTGTAATTTCTGAGGCTGGTAACTCTAATGAACTTATCCTCTGCAGCAGAGGTAACTCTGGGTCTTCCTTTCCTGTGGCAGTCCTCATGAGATCCAGTTTCATCATAGTGTTTGATGGTTTTTGCGACTGCACTTCAAGAAACTTTCAAAGTTCATGTCTTAAAGTCATGATGGACTGTCGTTTCTCTTTGCTTATTTGAGCTGTTCGTGCCATAATATGGCCTTGGTCTTTTACCAAATAGGACTATCTTCTGTATACCACCTTGTCACAACACAACTGATTGGCTCAAACGCATTAAGAAGGAAAGAATTTCCACAAATGAACTTTTTAGAAGACACACCTGTTAATTGAAATGCATTCCAGGTGACTACTTCATGAAGCTGGTTGAGAGAATGCCAAGAGTGTGCAAAGCTGTCATCAAGGCAAGGGGTGGCCATTTGAAGAATCTCAAATATTGTCAGGCTGTGGGTAACTGGTAAGGTGAATCAGGCGCAGGATAGCAGTGATGTGTGGACAAGGTATTTAATACAATAAGGCACCAGTATACAACAAATACGAAAGGTGCGGAAAAATACCGGTCACACAAAATACACAGGCGTACAAAACAAACACCTGGCAACAAATACCAGCCTTCTAACAAAACCTGAACTAATAACAAACACGCACCCAAACATGGGGGAAACAGAGGGTTAAATACATGCACATGTAATTGGGGAATTGAAACCAGGTGTGAAGAAAACAAAGACAAAACAAATTGAAAATGAAAATGAAAAGTGGATCGGCGAAGGCTAGAAGACCGGTGACGTCGACCACAGAACGCCGCCCGAACAAGGAAAGGGACCGACATCGGCGGAAGTCGTGACAAATATAAAATATATTTTGATTTGTTTAACACGTTTTTGGTTACTACATGATTCCATATGTGTTATTTCATAGTGTTGATGTCTTCACTATTATTCTACAATGTAGAAAATAGTAAAAAATTAAGAAAAACTCTTGAATGAGTAGGTGTTCTAAAACTTTTGACCGGTAGTGTACATGCACCTTGAGAAGAAACTAAACACAGAGGTCAGAGGTGAGTCCCAGTGGACCTCCCATTCATCATGGTGTAATTTAGTCCACAGTGGCAAAGTTTGTGTGGCCTCCATTTTCTCATTTTCTCCTCATGACCTGACCAATAAAGCCCTGGGTCAGAGTCTGAGGGTGAGTTAAATCACTTAATTCAGCATCTAGCCAGAGATTCCACACCAACCACCCTGGGGGAGGCTCTTCACAGCATCGGACCAGACAGTGATGGAGGGTCTAGCCCACTGAGGTTAGGGTCAACCACAGAGAATAGCCTACTAAGACAATGGCTTTCCACAGCAGCCATTCTATCAAAACACACTTCTAAAGTCTACTTTCTCTGTTTGATAGGAAGCATGTGATTTAATGCAGGTCTTTCCTCAACCCCATCTACACTCCAAGAAAAAAGGGTTCCAAAAGGGTTGTTTGGCTGTCCCCATATGATAACCCTTTTCGATTCCGGGTAGAACCCTTTTTGGTTCATGTAGAACCCTCTGTGGAAAGGGTTCTACATGGAACCCAAAAGGGATCTTCAAAAGATTCTCCAATGAGGACAGCCAAATACACTTTTAGGTTCTAGATAGCACCTTTTTTCTAAGAGTGTAGAAATAATAGGTATGACATGGGGATGGTTTCTAGAATGGAACAGATTGATGATACAGTAGGGTCCTATGGGATGTTATGCTTGCTCAGCCCTAGTGCATGGCTGTTAGGAGCCACGTCCACAGGAGCACAGGACCTGTCTGTATGATGTATAGGGGCAGTGAGGGGGGACAGGCGATAGGGAGAGGACAACAGCTCACTGGAAGGCCATGCTACAGACAGACACTAAACCCCCCCCCCCACCCCCACCCACCCTCTGGTAGCCTTCTCTGACTCTGACTCTCTGACTCTCTGACTATGACTCTCTTACTCTGACTCTCTGACTCTCTAACTATGACTCTCTGACTCTGACTCTCTGACTCTGACTCTCAAACTCTCTGACTCTAAATGACACACTGCAGTGGTCCACATCACTGTGGACATCTGGACAATGCAGGGTGTGGCTGAGGGGGCTAAAATAGACAAAAGTACTGTATGTGTTGTCTATAAGCTGTTTGTAACATTCAGAAGTAATTGTACATTGTCACCATTATTTAGAACTATACTGTATATTAGTCATCATAAATATGTCATTTAAAATGCACCTCCTTTGATTTTAAACATGCAATTATTGAATTAAATATGGAAAAGATATTGATGAAATTGTAAGAGAAAACCATCACATTTCCCATTGAAAGAGAACAGAACTCCTAAAGGAGATGCATATGGCCTCCCCTCTACTCCACTGTACAGACTGGCAGGTCACGACAAACAGTGATGATTGCCAACAGGAGACTGTGGCTATGCGTATACCATCCACTGCTCTGACTATATGAGGGGGATTTCGGCTGCCTATGGATTAACGGATCAACCCTATTGGGAGAGCCAGGCAAGGTGTGCACGTGCATTCCATTCTGTGTGTGCCACTTGAGAACCCCCAGACAGACCTGTATACAAGGTTCCCCGCTCCACATCCAGCCCAGGAGTGGGCCAGGCCTCCCATGGCTGCGTGTGACAGTGCCGAGCGGAGCAGAGCGTCACCCATGTCACGCTCCGATAGCTCAATTTAAATGGAAATTGGATGAACTGTTGGAAGTGATCCAACCATCCAGAACAATTAACCCATATAACCGGCAGGCCTAGAAGGAGTGATTTGGCTTTGAATTAGTATGGAGGAGAGCCAGTGCTATTTAACACCGGTGGAAACACAATAGCCTGCAGTGCAGAGATTATTTTGCTTCATGGTTTCTGCTATGGGATGCTAAACGCAGGCTAACTTTGTTTCTAAGCCTCTCTTTTCAAATCATGGTGACACTAAGCTACTGTTTACAGCTAGCGAGTACTGTATAATAAACAGCTGGGATATGTTCAATGGCATGTTGCCCAATCCTTTTTGTGACTGACTCATTGTGATAGTTGGTGTGATCTGACATGTATGTGTGTGAGTACGTCATTTACCATTTCTGCATTTTAGTCCATGTAAAGGGGATCCATGTATTGCTACATACACAACAATATGTATACATGCAGGTACTATCTATAATAGATGTACACATTCAAGCATCCACTTTGAACCAGACCCATTGTACACACATAAACATAATTGGTATATTAAAAAAACTTCAACCATTATCAAACAGTACACAGGACAAACAGTAATAGTGATAGAGAATTCTGGTTTGCTATTACATGATCCTTATACAGTGATGCTCTACTGATGTGTTACAATTTACAACCACTAGCCCCAGTGCAGAGAGAGAGAGAGAGAGAGAGAGAGAGAGAGAGAGAGAGAGAGAGAGAGAGAGAGAGAAGAATATAGAAAGAGATCCCAATATTCTCTCAGAGGTAGTTTATTATGCAGCTGTCTCAGAGAAGCCTTCCTTATCACTGATTTATAAAAAGCATGCCGGCGTGTGTCAAGAGAAAGTCACCCGCGAATCATCAAGCTCCATCTCGATTTCAGAATCGATTGACATGGTGTAATACACTTGACAGGCGGCAATTCAGAGAGAAGCCTAATATCACAGAGGTTACAGTGGAGGGCACCCAGATAGACGCTGGTCATATTTTAGAGATGGGAGAAATTAAACATGACATGGAGTCTCACATCAACTCTCTCCATAACAAGAAAATAACTGATAGTGGGTGACTGAAAGGCAATGTACAAATGCCTGTTTTGTTTTTGTTTTTTTGGTGGCTTGGTGTTCAACCTCTGAACAAAGGAGGCATGTCAAGAACCGAAAACATGAGGGGCCAAATAAAAACAGGGTAGACATTGTTCCATCAAAATTGAGTTAGGTGACATTTGACACGCACACACACACACACACACACACACACACACACACACACACACACACACACACACACACACACACACACACACACACACACACACACACACACACACACACACACACACACACACACACACACACACACACACACACACACACGAACTCTCTCACACAAATACTGTAAAGACACAAGCACCAACCAAAACAGACACTGTAACTTGCATAAAACACAAACTTGCCAGAAATAAAAGATTGGGGAACTTGGTCAGTGCAGTAATAGTGTATTCTTGATAGGAAAATTATAGGGTTTAACATACGCAACAAAATAATTATTAAATAATCAACAAATAAATGATCCTGTCAGAGCCAACAGTCCAAAGACAACATCCACAGTAGGTTTGAGTCCTTAAATCCAAGTCCAAATCCAAGGAAGTATACTGTATATAATCCAATGACAACAGATGTCTAATTCCTACATAGAGTTAGTTAGAGGACCCATTTTGCATGGACATTGCCATTGAGGGCTTTCACCATTTTAAAGGGCTAATCAGCAGTTGAAACAATAACAAATGCACTCTCCTCCCAGCCACTGTCTCTGTTAAAAGCTGAGGGATGGGGCTAGAGAAATGTAATCGCTCTACAAATTCATAGACAGAGATATGGATGGAAGGACTGACCATCCATGATATCAACATCATAGTTTTAACCACATTTTGAGGCTATACAGTGTTTGATTACATTTACTTTGCTTACAAACAAAGTAAAACAAGCTTATATGTTGGGTTCTGATGGGTTATGACAGTTAAACTAAGCGCATGAGGCATTTATAAGTTATGTTCTTCAAGAATCAATGGGTGTCCAAAAATGGATGTAGCAACTGCTGATTGCCCCTTTAACCCTTTAAGGTAAGAACAGAATACAACTTGATGATACAAAACTGTTCCATTTGATTTAGAAAGTTCAATGATCTCAGTCTGAGTATACCATTATGGGCAAAAAAGAGCCAAAACAATCAAACTTGTCTATTGCCGTGCTCACATGCTAGGACTAGGAAACTCAGAAATGTCCGACTTCCTAACTGGTTGTAGTTATACATGCGCCTCGTTCAACCAGTTAGCAAGTCAGAAGTTTCCAAGTTTCCTAGTTCCGACTAGCACGTGAACGCAGCATATCATCCCCTGAGCTCCGACTTCTCCCTCATTATGAACTCTGACATCATCTACTAAGGAAATGACCTTGATAACAGCATTTTCGGCAGTTAAATGAAACAAACCATTATTTATAAAAATCTATCAGTATGCTTTTTTAACACTACAATTTGTTTACGACCATGAAAGCTGTAGGCCTACTTTTACATCATGGTTGATGCAGCTTGTCAGGCGTTCTCAACGAGTTCAAAGCAAGCGAATGCACACACCTCTTTCCTCCCAGTTTACTAGTATTTTCAGTTTCCCACTTGTGAACGCAGCATACTGCTTTCGGCCTACTGCTTATTACTTAATAAGCAATTATAATCACAAGTAACTTGTGTTAACTGGCTAAGTACATACAATAGCACATTCTTTTCATATTTTCATCATTATATTTATTTTGGGGCATATTTTATGTTTATGATTTCATGGTGATGCATGTTACAACACTATCACACACGCCAATACATCATCTCTATTATTTCTTAAACAGAATTAACGTTCTCACACACAGTACAATTTCAAACCAGAGCAGGACTGGATCAGCAGGGAGGAGATTGTCATTCTGTGGTGTGGACGAGGGAGAAGAAGGGAGGAAAGCGGGAGAGAGGGAGAAGGAGAGAGAGGGATGGAGAGTCTGGAAGCACCATAGTCTGTATGCAGTAGACTCTGTGTAGACCAGTGGGTCTTGCGAGCCCAGTCAGGTAACAGGTGGAATTGTGTCCACTGCACAGCTTATAAATCACAGTGCTGGCAGTATTTATCTCTGTCTCAGACAACCCTATTGGGACATGAGGGGCGGTGAAATGAGAATCAACAGCCTGGGACCCCTCCTCTCCAACCTCCCATCAGGTCATTTCATCTCCTCTTGCTCTGCCTCCATGGCAACATGTGAAAAGAAACGTATAAATACAAAAGCAACTGACTCAGACATTCCTCAGGTCAATTTAATGTACTTGGCCCAAACTCAAATAGACCTGCAGTCCCTCTTGGTGCATTTACATGGAAAGACTTGATTTAAAGGTGTTAGTGTATCTTCAGAATAGTCCCCGCCACACTCCATCCACAGCCACACTCCATCCACAGCCACACTCCATCCACAGCCACTCATCATCCACAGCCACACTCCATCCACAGCCACTTTAAAGGGCACTCATCATCAGTTCTAATCAATAGTGGGGCAGCAGGTAGCCTAGTGGTTAGAGTGTTGGACTAGTAACCTAAAGGTTGGAAGATCAAATCCCTGAGCTGACAAGTAAAAAAAAAAAAATATATAT
>QNTS01002458.1:23172-49584 GCA_003317085.1 Hucho hucho
CACACTCCATCCACAGCCACACTCCATCCACAGCCACTCATCATCCACAGCCACACTCCATCCACAGCCACTTTAAAGGGCACTCATCATCAGTTCTAATCAATAGTGGGGCAGCAGGTAGCCTAGTGGTTAGAGTGTTGGACTAGTAACCTAAAGGTTGGAAGATCAAATCCCTGAGCTGACAAGTAAAAAAAAAAAAATATATATCTGGTGTTCTGCTCCTGAACACGGCAGTTAACCCAACCCCATAAAGATTACATGGATGGAGACCCTATCACAGTGGTGTGTGTCATAATGGTGGTAGTTTGGGTGTGCTGAAACATTGGGATGGAGCAGCATTGGGCTGGTGCTGAGGAAGGATGGAGAAAATAGGGAAAGGTGGAAATGTAATAATAAACCATTTCAAGCCTTCATTCCTCTCCCTGGAGACAGCCATTGAGCTGCCCAGGATTATAATCATGTCTGTTGTCAGATTGGTACCCCAAGTGAGTTGATTGCTTGAACAAATTAGCAAAGTAACAATGCAATTTGTTGCTGTGTGCCATGGGAGGATTGGGGTCTATGAAACTGGAGCAAGAATGGGATGGAGAAGTCATCTCTTTCTTAAAGGGACTCATGTTTTCAGTAGATTATTCTTACTCTTAATGAGTACACCTGTAAACCAATCAACAAGTTAATTTAAGCATGGGCTCAGCTTCACTAGGACTCAACAGAGTCGTGAGGAATCATGACTTAAATTAAGTACGTGTCTCAGTTCTTTGAGCTCACAGACAACAAGGTGTGTTCCCAGGATTCTGTTGTATTTAGAAATGGCTCAGACACCGTTTCAGAGTGTTTCCTTCAAACTTATAAGATGTGTCATTTCTATGAACTATAATCACTGACCATAACAGACTGACAGTGCTCTCTGAACAGGTTTGATATGGGAATAAGAATTGGTCTGTCATCTTAGGCTAACGATGAAACATTCCAGGGAGACAGTAGAGAGCTAAAGAAAAATGGCCCGCCATCCACTCATGAACATGACAGTTCCTATTCTCCGAAGTAATTACTCTGTAATAGACTTGGACCAGTTTTAATACAGAAGAGGTGAAGGAGGGGAGGACTAAGGTGAGGGAGAGAAGAATATATTTGTCTGGAAATAAAAGGCCAATGTCTCTTGTGAAAGACTTGCGACAGGTTCAGAGGCATTCCACATCCGCTGTGTTTCACAACAGGTGCATATATACGCTATGTCTGAGGCAATAAAAGCTGGGATTTAAGATAAGTGTCAAAGAAATCAAAATCAGAGGGCACATAGATGTCAATTTCCAAACATGCACTTTTATTTTCTTCCCCATCTCTACCCTTTTCCTCTGACAAAGGATTCAAGGATACATTCAATAAGGAGAATTACAGTGCATGCTGGGGAGATATTATGTCCAGAAAGCATATAGTCATTTTGATTTTAAAATGAACACTCTCTGATTGAAGAAAACATTCACCCTCCATACCAGCGACAACAAATTAAAGTCAGCTTCCTGGATAAAACTAAGGGGAAAATTCAGCTTCTAACACCTCTACTTAATGGTATGTCACGCCCACTAACGTGACTACCAGAGGAGAGGGGGTTAAGGAATATGCCCTTTGAACCTTTCACTCAATGCACATGGGACGAGAAACAAAAGACACGAAGGAACCTTCCACTAATAGGACCAGACACATGTATTTGCATAATATATTCCCCATGAACATCCCCAAAATCAAACTGAATCAATCAACCATTTTCAGTCACATTACATTTTATGTGCTCAGAATATTGTGCAATTCTTTTTAACAAAGTGTTATAGGAGACATGACAAAGGAAACATTGACATAAACCCATCATCCCTGAAGAGAAAACGTAAAAGAAAAACTCATTATTTGTAGCCTACATTTATCTTGATTATGTATAGTACTACCTCAAAATACTAAAAAGCTTTTGACACATAGGATGTCTAAAGATAGAAGTTATATTTTCATTTTGCCATGAAAGGATAAAAATGTAAACAAAACATCTGAAAGCCAAAATCAATACACCCACATGATGAATTCCTACAAAGCAACAGCTTCTTGTCTATCCCTTTTTACATCTCTCCAGTACATCCTAGTTTTCTAGCTCAGCAGGAGAGGCTGCCTGGCGCGGTCCATCCATTGTTTCCTTCCTTCTCTTTCTCTCTCTCCCTCCTGATTCGTGTGAAGTTGATCCACCTCTGTGTTGTGCAAACTCCTCTCCTGTGGTTGTGATTGATTCACTATGACCTGACTGACGCTCAGAGCCCAAGTGTCTTTCCTGATTACCAGAAACTACAGATCTCCAAAACAGATGAAAAACAAAAGTAACGTTCTCAATAAAGGCACATTTCCACCAGAAAGCCTCTAAGGGTTTTGAGAATCCTCATTCAGTGAAGTGGATATATTCACACCATGAGAACATAGAGGAGGATGCATCCTACAGGGATTTCTACCATCCCTCCCAGACCTTGATACCAGGTTTAAGATGAAGCTACTGTTCACTTCCTTTATCCAGGCTGTTCTACTCTAGATGTGTGATTTGATTAAAGTGCCCAGCAGTAAAGATATGAGCCCACTCCACGGCTCTGAGAGGAAAAGCAATGTTCCACAAGACTACACATTCATTACTCAAAATAAATCTCCATTACACAAATGCTGTATGCATAATTATAGAAATAATTATAGTTGTGATTATTTTCTCCGTGAGCCAAACTCCTTTAAATTGTGATTGACACATAGTGTGAAAGATTAGCACAGGCACATGTGAATAAATAAATCTAGTCACACACTCACACACGTTGAATATGCTTTAGAAATGTGTTTCAGCGTGATGGCAAACAGTAGAATAAAGAGACACAACAATGGGATTCAGCATGGATGGCTAAAAACATACCATCGCTCATTCATAATTATATGGAACAGTTTGAATACATTTCAGGATACAGGAAAATCAGAGACAGAAATAATTATATTTCCTTGCTTTTAAAGAGCACATTTTCATGTAGGTACATCATTTTCTAATACAGATAATAACCAAGATCAAATCTATAGCATGTTGTTTAAGCATACAGATGTATAGGCTAAAGTAACCTCAGTTGTGGGTGGAAGTAGCGGAGGGTAGCAGGACATTGATATGGATCACCTCCATCAACAACGCACTGAACTCAGACAGCCTCCCACTGTGAGCCAGCACGCCTCAAATTAATCAAACTACAGTACATTGTAAAAATGAGGGACGAGGGAACACAAGCAAAACCCCTAACACACAACCAACCCAGTGTGAATGGGGCGGGGAGGGGAGGACTAAGGTGATCCCTTATGAAGGACCCGATTACCGGCAAGCCCTTTATGTGTCCCACAGCACAGCAGTGCAGTCCCGCTGGCATGGAATAGGAGAGATTCTCGTGCAGAAGGAGTGTCCATTACACATCTGGGCCTGAACCACTTTATGTGCACCTTTCCCCCCCAAAGCTATCTCCCATGGAAACAATAACCAGACTATTTACAGCATCCCTCCCTGGGCCTTTTGACTTGATCCCTCCCTGGGCCTTTTCAATACACCAGGAGGGGGCAGCATACAGACATGAATGAACAGATGACATGGGGGGACCTCTGCATGTTATTCATGCATGGGCCTTGCACCATTAGAGAATGATAAAGGCCTTTCGTGGCCAAAAGGCCTTATTTGCATGGGCAGCGCCATTGAGGGCTTCAACCATTTTAATCTAGTCAACTGGGTGGGACTTCCAAATTAATTGGCTGATCCCTCCTGATGACCCAGTTGGACATGACTCCAACAGGGTCACCAGGAGGGATCAGCCAATTCATTTGGAAGTCCCACCCAGTTGACTAGCCAATCGTGAAGAAAATTAACTACATAAAAATTATCCTCAATGGTGCTGCCCATGCTGTCACATACGCTATAATGGCACAGATAAAGAGTAGTCCTCTATCTATCTCTATGCTTGCATCTCTCACAATACATATGGTAAAACCAATGTCAGCAGGTTTCATACATATGCAAAGGACTAGACAGCCTGCCTGGTCTGGCTTCGCTTCCATTTTAATGGGATTACCAGGAATGTCAGATGAAAAACATTGATTGAAAATTTAGGATTTATGTGGTTCTACCACCAGTTACAAAAGGAGACAATTTACAGACTAATCCACAACTGCCTTTAGGAATACAATCTCGCCAATCCACATGGCTTCACTCAGCCACGTCACACCAAAACCATGCAAATTATTCCACTAATATGCAACACCAAAAATAAGATATGTTCACATTTATTTCTTGTGCAGGGACTTTTATATACAGATACATTTTATACACCTCATTTACATGAATTGTGAAATAAATGTATCAGCTAGTGTTCCAATATTCCTCGTTTTTAATGTTGACCTTGGAAGTACTAACATAACAGAATTAGAAAAAGTAGCACAATGACAAGTGAACAGTGACACGAGATACAGAATAATATTATACAATTGAATCCAGTCTAATTATTTCAGATAGCGTGTCTATATTTCACATGTTTAATTTTGCTATAGGTCAAATAACTATTGCACTAAATACTTCTGACAAACACATTTCATTTGTATTATTATTTTTTACATAAAAACCACAACTAGTCTGACTTATGTTCTCTAATACAATCAATAATGAGCAAATGTGCAAATGCTCCTCTGTAGTGTCCATTATAGTGTATGAAAACAATACAAAATACATTACTTAGAGGGACCATGGCCCAAACAGAGCAAAAAGTGGTAAATAAATAAAATCATAAATCATTCTCTCAATGTTATCCCTGTCCCAGGGCGGTGACTAAGGGAGACAGATACTGACCTGCTCTCAGCTACTCAGTGGAAAGGGCCTGACAGTGACAACTAATATACTACTAGCTAGCTTATATATTGATAGACACGGATACAGGCTAGTGACATGCCTTACAAACACTTAACAGGTACAGAATTCAGCCCTCTTCACCATGAAGTAGCACACATCTAGTACGTTACAATAACTAAGAGCTCAGCACTAAAGCGCTGCAGGAAGAAATTACCCTGGTTATTCCTCTAAGCTATTAAAACATGCAGTGTGTGGTGTGGTCCTACGCTACTATTTGGTGGTGGTGGTGACCAGCTGCGGTTGACTGACTCAGATAGAAAACTCAGGCCTTGAGTGGTTGTATTTTCTAGGTCACTTTTCCATGATCAGTCTATTTTCACCATTGCCTCTTTTTGTTGGCCAAGCCCTAGTCAGATATAGCCAGGCCCCTACATTAAAGAACCCACAGCACAGTGTGTGCTGCTATATAACCCTTTGGAAGCCATTCTACCACCACCACATACAGGAAAGTCTGATTATTGCACAGAAGCACTGAACTTGCAAATGTTCATGCAAATGTAGGGGAAACGCAACTACAGTACACTCCGAAATCACTGGTTGTTCACTACGACTTGACATGATTATTCACTTCTTTAATGGAAGACTAAAACACACTGTTTGCAGTGGGGTACATAAAGCTCTCTAGGTGACCCTCTACTTGGGCTCTTAGAACCTCAGTTGGAAAGGGGTAGAGGCTGAGGAGTGTACAGGGTAATGACATGGTAGAAAACAAACATCAGGAGACTCTACTAGGCTCGACAGTGACTGCATGACCTTCTTCAGACACCAGTAGAAAAAAAAGGTGCTGTTACTGTTTGGGGAAGAGCATGGCCCCATGACAACCATAATTGCACTGAGGAAGAAATTAGATTTATTTCTGTGTGGAACCCTCCTAACTTCCTACAGTGAAAAAACATGTAGTTTCATCCGATCATACGAACGCTTCCTGCAAAACATGGTTTCTGCTAAAACACAAAAATAGTAACAAACAGATTAAATCCCAACAACAGAACAAACAAAGGGCCGTTGTCAGGGCTCATTCAGTTTGAGTACAAAGCTAAAGGAGGGTTATACAGTAGATGTATAGAAAAAACACTTTGCAATCACTAGTAAGTAAGCATTTCCTCAGTTCCATATAACTCCATGCACTAATGAAAGGACTATCTCTAAGGAAGGCCAAAAGGAGTGTAAGGCCGAAAGAAACGGCAGAAAGCGAGAGAGAGAGAGAGAGAGAGAGAGAGAGGAGTGAGCTGGAGCTGCTGTGATGGGTTAGTGTTGGTGGGGAGGAGACCTTCTCTCTTCTGCTCAGGGGGACTGGGACCCGGACCTGTACTGCTTGAAGCTTCCCAGCAGACTCTGGACTCCCATCCTGACCCGGCGGGCCATGGAGTCAGCAGGCGGAGTGGGCAGGCAGGAGCCCAGGCTGGGGGGCCTCGCGTCCAGACACTTCTGGTAGCGCAGCTGTGGACAGAACACACACATACAGCAGGACTCCATCAGTACAGACACTGAAACACATCAATACCATTCAAGTTTATTAATAAAATGTTCTATACTATAGACAACATATCATCCTTCAGCCCGTCTCTCTAGACCACTGATTAATCAATGATGGAGTCCATTGTCCAGTCTGTTGACTCACCATGCAGGCAGCCTGCACCGCCTCACTCAGACTGGCAGCGTTGGGCTCACACCAGAACATGTGACAGATGAAGTCCCCGGGGCCCTTGGCCATGATGAAGGCAAAGCTGTGGACGTCCTTCCCCACACCCATGAAAGACAGGAACCGCACCCGGCACTCTGACAACACCTCCTCAGTCTGGGGAGGACAGAGGACACAGAGCATGGTCAGGAGAGAGCCATACTGACATGACTCCTACCAAATGTCTGTGTATAACGGAGATGATGTTGTGGATGGGTTAGTTAGTTAGTAACTAACTACCTCTCTGGTGAGGATGGTGAGAGTGGCAGGGGCCACATTGACAGAGACAGGGGTCCAATCCTGCTTCCTTGTGCTGTTCATTGCAGCCTCCAAAGCATCATTGACTGTGTCCACACCTAGGAGACAAGAAAGTTTGACTGTTACCAGTATCCACAAGGCAAGGTAAACTGCATGGGAGTAGCTAGCTAGCCACATATGCAGTGAAGCAAAACACAGTCCCACACAAAGCACAGCCATTTGCTTAATTTCACAGCTAGATATATTTACCTAACTACTAAGTAAATAAAGGATTTCCTTACCCATGCGTCCCTTACCTACAGGCTTGGTCACAGGTACGTTACCAAGGTAATACACAAGGAAACGTTGGAAATTCTCATTTTTTGGAACGGGAAACTCTGCAGAGGTAGAAGATAGGGCTGGAGTTAGTGTCAGGTGTCATTTCTGTTATAAAATGAGCTGTATAACTATCACAGAGTTTACCTTGAGCAGGAATCTCCATGGCTTTGCACTGGTCAGAATTGTACCTGCTCAGAAATGGCTTGGATAGCTTCCTCTCTGTCATTATCTGAATGTAGAGAGAGACATGTTCAGCTCATCGTGAAATTAGATTCCACAGGAAATAGTATATTAGATATGTGACATACAGTTGAAGTCGGAAGTTTACATACACCATAGCCAAATACATTTAAACTCTGTTTTTCACAATTCCTGACATTTAATCCTAGTAAAAATTCCCTGTCTTAGGTCAGTTCGGATAACCACTTTATTTTAAGAATGTGAAATGTCAGAATAATAGTAGAGGGAATGACAGCTCCGCAACCCCCGCAGCGACTTGCCCAAGCCTCCCCAGCTTCTCCTTCACCCAAATCCAGAAAGCAGATGTTCTGAATGAGCTGCAAAACCTGGACCCGTACAAATCAGCTGGGCTAGACAATCTGGACCTCTCTTTCGCCATTGTTGCAATCCCTTTTACTAGTCTGTTCAACCTCTCTTTCGTATCGGCTTTCGACTCTGTCAATCAATTCTCAAATGATTTCCTTGCCTGGTTCACCAACTACTTCTCAGATAGAGTTCAGTGTGTCAAATCGGAGGGCCTGTTGTCCGGACCTCTGGCAGTCTCTATGGGGGTGCCACAGGGTTCAATTCTCGGGCCGACTCTTTTCTCTGTATATATAAATTATGTCGCTCTTACAGCGGGTGATTTTTTTGATCCACCTCTACGCAGACGACACCATTCTGTATACATCTGGCCCTTCTTTGGACACGGTGTTAACAAACCTCCAAACAGCTTCAATGCCATACAACACTCCTTCCGTGGCCTTCAACTGCTCTTAAACACTAGTAAAACCAAATGCATGCTCTTCAACCGATCGCTGCCCGCACCCGCCCACCCGACTAGCATCACTACTCTGGACGGTTCTGACTTAGAATATGTGGACAACTACAAATACCTAGGTGTCTGGCTAGACTGTAAACTCTCCTTCCAGACTCATTAAGCATCTCCAATCCAAAATTAAATCTCGAATCAGCTTCCTATTTCGCAACAAAGCATCCTTCACTCATGCTGCCAAACATAACCTCGTAAAACTGACAATCCTACCGATCCTGACTTCGGCGATGTCATTTACAAAATAGCCTCCAACACTCTACTCAGCTCAGCTCACTGGTCACCATAACAACACCCACCCAAAGCACGCGCTCCAGAAGGTATATCTCACTGGTCATCCCCAAAGCCAACACCTCCTTTGGCCTCCTTTCCTTCCAGTTCTCTGCAGCCAATGACCGGAACGAATTGCAAAAATCGCTGAAGTTGGAGACTTTTATCTCCCTCACTAACTTTAAGCATCAGCTGTCTGAGCAGCTTACCAATCGTTGCAGCTGTACACAGCCCATCTGTAGATAGCCCATCCAACTACCTACCTCATCCCCAAATTGTTTTTATTTACTTTTTTGATCTTTTGCACACCAGTATTTCTACTTACACATCATCATCTGCACATCTATCACTCCAGTGTTAATTTTCTAAATTGTAATTATTTTGCTACTATTGGCCTATTTATTGCTTTAACTCCTTAATCCATTTGCACACACTGTATATAGATTTTTCTATTGTGTTATTGACTGTACTTTTGTTTATTCCACGTGTAACTCTGTGTTGTTATATGTGTTGAACTGCTGTGCTTTATCTTGGCCAGGTCACAGTTGTAAATGAGAACTTGTTCTCAACTAGCCTACCTGGTTAAATAAAGGTGAAATAAATATAATTTTTTTGTATTTGGTAGCATTGCCTTTAAAATGTTTAACTTGGGTCAAATGTTTCAGGTAGCCTTCCACAATAAGTTGAAGTGAATTTTTTCCCATTCCTCCTGACAGAGCTGGAGTAACTGAATCAGGTTTGTAGGCCTCCTTGCTCGCACACGCTTTTCAGGTCTGCCCACAAATCATCTATAGGATTGAGGTCAGGGCTTTGTGATGGCCACTCCAATACCTTGACTTTGTTGTCCTTAAGCCATTTTGCCACAACTTTGGAAGTATGCTTCGGGTCATGGTCCATTTGGAAGACCCATTTGCGTCCAAGCTTTAACTTCCTGACTGATGTCTTGAGATGTTGCTTCAATATATCCACATCATTTTCCTGCCTCATGATGCCATCTATTTTGTGAAGTGCACCTGTCCCTCCTGCAGCAAAGCACCCCCACAACATGATGCTGCCACCCCCGTGCTTCACGGTTGGGATGGTGTTCTTCGGCTTGCAAGCCTCCTCCTTTTTCCTCCAAACATAACACTGGTCATTTTGGCCAAACAGTTCTATTTTTGTTTCATCAGACCAGAGGACATTTCTCCAAAAAGTACGATCTTTGTCCCCATGTTCAGTTGCAAACCGTAGTCTGGCTTTTTTATGGCGGTTTTGGAGCAGTGCCTTCTTCCTTGCTGAGCGGCCTTTCAGGTTATGTCGATATAGGGCACGTTTTACTGTGGATATAGATACTTTTGTACCTGTTTCCTCCAGCATCTTCACAAGGTCCTTTGCTGTTGTTCTGGGATTGATTTGCACTTTTCGCACCGAAGTACGTTCATCTCTAGGAGACAGAGTGCGTCTTGTTCCTGAGCGGTATGACAGCTGCGTGGTCCCATGGTGTTTATACTTGTGTACTATTGTTTGTACAGATGAACATGGTACCTTCAGGTGTTTGGAAATTGCTCCCAAGGATGAACCAGGGTTTTTTCTGAGGTCTTGGCTGATTTCTTTTGATTTTCCCATGATGTCAAGCAAAGAGGCACTGAGTTTGAAGGTAGGCCTTGAAATACATCCACGGGTACACCTCCAATTGACTCAAATTATGTCAATTAGCCTATCAGAAGCTTCTAAAGCCATGACATCATTTTCTGGGATTTTCCAACCTGTTTAAAGGCACAGTCAACTTAGTGTATGTAAACTTCTGACCCACTGGAATTGTGATACAGTGAATGATAAGTGAAATAATCTTGGAAAATGTACTTGTGTCATGCACAAAGTAAATGTCCTAACCGACTTGCCAAAACTATAGTTTGTTAACAAGACATTTGTGGAGTGGTTGAAAAATGAGTTTTAAATGACTCCAACCTAAGTGTATGTAAACTTCCGACTTCAACTGTAGAAGACATGGGAGTCTCACCCTGGAGCACATCTCATGCAGACTGGTGGCAATGTTCTTGGCAGGTGAGTCACAGCGGAACACATGACACTTGAGGACCTGGGTCAGGTTGTCTCGCGCTACATAAGCAAAGTCTCTGTTGTAACAAATACAGTAAAGTACACCATTTACATACTGGTACATGAACCCATGCATGTCACCAAATTTAATGATAACAACCCACAAGAAAAAAACTGGCAAAACAAAAATTATTGCATGCAATCATGTTAGATATGACAATACAATAAATTAGACTATATGTAGGATAAACACCATGGGACATGAGAATACATTTCTAAAGGAAAAACTGCAAATAATCCTATCTGTACAATACCTTTCCCTGTATCGGGCAGCGCAGCATGAAAATAAATAATGATCAGTTAATCACAGTTATTACAAAAACACTAGTAGAAAATGAAAATCAGATTCGTAGTGAATGACATTGAAAGGAAATGTTATTGAAATACCAAGGACAAACCACCATAGAGCAGCTGTATTATTGCAATACCATGGACAACCCACCAGAGAGCAGTGTTGTCTCATGGTTGCAGTTCTGTATTTCAGCATGCCATTGCCAAGTGGGGTTCAAATCCTCTGTTAGGACTCATAGGCCGCATTTACAAAGGCAGCCCAATTCAGATCTTTTTTTCACTAATTGGTCTTTTGACTAATCAGTTCAGCTCTAAAAAAATCTGATGTGAAAAGATCTGATGTGATTGGTCAAAAGATCAAAATGTGGAAAAGATATCAGAATTGAGCTGCCGGTGCAACTGCAGCTGTAATGACTCAAAGAACTGCTATGTGCAAATTCAGCAGGAAAACAGACCCATATCCACAGGTCTAGGATGGGAAAATGCTACCCTAAGGCATGAAGACGAACATGTTTTAGTAACACAATGCTGCAATATGTTACTTTTTGGGGGGACCCGACCAAATTCACATACAAATGAGAGTTATAGATCTGTCACTCATTGAAAGCAAGTCTAAGAAGCGGTAGATCTATTCTATGCGCACTATTTCTATGCTTCCATGAGAATTAATATTTTTTGTGTACACCAAATTCAAACAGATTAACTTCTTAGGGATCACTGCACAACTTGACCGTTTTGGAGAGCCTGGCGTGCCCAAAGTAAAATGCCTCCCATTCAGGCCCAGAAAATAGGATATGCACATATTTGGTACCATTGGATAGGAAACACTCTGAATTTTGTAAAACTGTTAACCATTTGTCTGTGAGTAAAACAGAACGGATATGGCAGGCAAAACCCCGAGGAATTTCTGTCCTGGAGAAAGTGGTTTTCACAGAGTGCCTCATTTGGAACCCCTCCCTCATGAAAATGCCCATAAAAGGGCATATGAATGCAGTACCTATCGCTTCCTCTGGATGTCCTTTGTCTCTAGAAAGTGGTTTCATGCTGTTCANGGACACTTAGGATGACCTCAGCAGAAGTTCTTCAACAGGTAATTGATTTGTTTTTGCTGTGAAATGTGTTATGTGTGTGCCACGCTGGCTAATGAATTCATGGCTATGTGAAAAGTATGTGAGGTGCTGTCCTCAAACAATCAAATGTAGTGCTTTCGCCGTAAAGCCTTTTTGAAATCTGACAACGCTGTGATATTGCCAAGAAACAGAGCTTTTGATGAGTATGAAACACTTGTATATTGGTGGATTTTTAATAATTCAACTTTGGGATTTTGAATTTGGCGCTTTACATTTTACCTGGTGGTGTCGGGAGTGGGTCGCTAGCGCCCCAATGATCCCTGAGAGGTTAAAATAGAATATTTTTTGTTATGGAAAATATATTTCACCGCGGTTTAGAAGGTACAAACATTCTCTACATTAAACTTGCTTGTTTTGTCACAAACTGAAATTTGGCAAACTATTAGAATTTTTGCAACCAGGAAATGGTGGAGCCATTTCTGCATAGTGCATCTTTAAGAAAATGGAACAAATTACCAGCTATTATGTCATTCCCAGTGTCAAATATCTCTTAATTAGGTGTGGATGGTCATGATGAAGTAATAGTTAAGTGACGGCTAAGACTACATAGACAATTTACTAATAGATTGTGCTAAATAAACAATATAAAATAGTACAAACTCAAAAGAGTTAAACAGCATTTTCTGTTCCTGTAAAAGTAGCTACACCACTTAATCTGACTGCCACAGTTGTGCAATGCTTCACAACCTCCAGATGTGGTGCCAAACGGTGACTAACTAGAGGACACTGACCTGCCGTTGTCTCGGCCCACACCCCACACGCGGATGCTGGCAATAGGCTGGGAGTGCAGCAGAGTCTGGCCCAGTGGGTCGATCAGATTCATAGTGTCATTCTCCAGGACCATCAGCATGTCCTTACCCTGGTAACACAACACAAACATATCACTATCCTCCTGAAGCACCACCATGCATAGGAAATTTAACCAAATTACATTTGAATGTGCCCATCTGTTCTACAACTGATAATATTCTAGCAAACACCTGTTAAACTTGATCCCGTTTTAGATTATATGCATCCAAGCATTGGTGCAAATGGAGCAGAGCAGCTGCAGGGAATAGCAGTAAATGTGAGAGGTTGCTACAGTGAGGGAAAAAAGTATTTTCACATGCGTTTTTCTGGATTTTTTTTTTGTTATTCTGTCTCTCACTGTTCAAATAAACCTACCATTAAAGTTATAGACTGATCATTTCTTTGTCAGTGGGCAAACGTACAAAATCAGCAGGGGATCAAATACTTTTTTCCCTCACTGTAGGTAAAAATAGACAAAGCAAGGTAAACAGAGGATCTCGCCCAGACATCATGCCCAGGCTCTTCCCGCAGACAGGAAGAGCCCACCCCAGTCCCTTCCTGTAGCCCTGCTCCTCAGACTCACCTCACCCCAGATGCCAGCAGTATCGTGGAGGTTGTGTTTATGGTAGGACAGCTGTCTGATGCAGTTGTTGACGGCCACGCTGCTCTTCGCCGGTGCCATGTCCTCTTCAGACATCTCCACCCAGCCCAGAGAACGCACAGCAAAATACTGGAATAGCAAATAGAGTCCGGAGAAAACACAGGATGGGCCGGAGAGAGGGAGAGGGATAAACCGACAGACACAGTCCAATTAGGAAAGGGAAGAGTAGTTGTATGTTGACAGGGAAGGGACAGACCGACGACTACAGTCTTCCTGCCTCAGTGCTTCAGTGAGAGTAAATGTAAGTGAATTTGAATGTACCTTAGCCTCCAAGTCAGTGCCATGGGGATCAAGGTTCTCCTCATCCTCAGATTGAGAACAGCTATAAGGCAGGGAGGTATCAGTCAGGTATAGTTTGAGAAAGAATAAAAGAAAGAGAAGGGTTTAAGAGAGACTGTTTTGGCTGAGAATGAGATAGCTTATCACATAATGTACTACCACATGACTTACTTCAGGTTGATGGATGCATAGCGCAGGGTTGCCCCTTCAAACTCCTTCAGGCTCTGATCAGAAGCCACCTCTCCCTCCTGCAATCACAAAAAATACAAAGAATTTGTCAATTCATTATCACCAAGTTGATCAACATCCAGATGTGCTGCCTTCTAAACACCACTGTTTCTAAAACTGAAATATTGTGGCTTGAAGCTGGGAAATGTCATGTGCTCTGTTATTGTATTATTATTTTGGCTACTGAAGCATAATGCTCTGCTCCTGTCCCTTAGTACACGCCAAGACAGTAAAAAAAAAAACCTAACCCTACTTTTTCCATGCCAACTATTTTCCACATAATAATGATTTATCCGCAGAGTATGTGGTGAGAGTTGACGTTGAATGTATGTTACAAATTATGTTTTTCAATTAATAATCGGAGACATAATAATTACTTTTTCCATACTCACTAAAATAAATAGAATGTAGTTTAACTGTGGTGTCAGTGTTGCCCTTTTGGTAAAGGATATCCTGAATGAGAGGTCTTAGCCATGTCCAGATTCTCATTAGTAGTAATATTCACTCTCTCTCTTACCTTCCACAGCTCTCCATCACTAGCCCCTTCATCTGGGTTAGAGAGGTCTCCCCATGTTTCCTAGGAGTCAGACAAAAACATGCCGTTTTTTCTCCCAACATTCTAAATTGGGGGAGCATAGATCTAAGTCTTCTACGAACATATGTCACAAAACATCCCTAAGGCCTATGGGTAAGAGCTCACCTCCTGCTCTTCCTCACAGGGTGTTGTCTCCAGGGACATACTGGAGGACATCATGGAGTCTCCCACCTTGTCCAGAGGGGAGGGGGGCTCCCATTGAGTAGTGCCAGTAGGGATGTGCCAGTAGTAGGTGCCTGAGGTGTCTCGAACCCGCATCCACCCAGAGGGCAGGTCTGTGTCCGCCTCAAAGGCCTCAGAGTCCCAGAAGGACTCTGTGTGGAGAGAAGGGGAGGGTTAGAACGAGGAGTTCGCTAACGTTGCTTGCAACCTGAGAAGCACTTGTTATGTTAGACTAGACAATAATTATCATTGCTCCAACAAAACAGTCACACGGCTAATTTCAACAAACTCGCCCTTACCTTTGTTTCCATTTGGAGGGCTTTCAGCAGTGCTGTCCTGAGACAGTGCTGGCCAGTTGGTTTCTTCATCACTTGGTGTTCCATTCATGTTAGAGAACAGCAGACAGGGATTTCCAGCCGCTCCACCTCCCTCTCTTTCAGCCTCCACATCCCTCTGCTCGGACTCCCTCTCTTCCTCTATAAGACTGCAGGCCTCTTCATCTGCCTCAGATGGATCTTCCTTCTCTTTGTCGTCTTCTTCGCCCTCACCCTCTTTATCCTCTGCAGACAGTAGAGTATCAATGAGTAGTGGCTCCTTGAGGATGGTCTTTGACTCTTCCTTCAGGCCCAGGGTCTTGGCAGTCTTGGGAGATTTGGTCTGCTCCTCATTCCTCTGCTCCTCCTCAGTGGTGTTATGAGGGGAGAAGTCCTCTTGGTTCCCATTCTGGTCCTGATGTTTCTCAGCAACTTTCCTCAGTTGGTTCTGGCCCTCCTTGACCCACTTAGCATTGTTGCTGCCAGTGGATTCTTGGTCACTCCAAAGGCCACTGTCATTCAATTTGTTTTTCAGCACTTCATCTTGATGATGGTTGTTGGCTACATGATAAGACATTTCATCATCATGGCCACCCATGGTACTATACAGCAGCTCTGAAGGGAATAGAGGAGGGTATGGTTTGAGAGAAAAGAGATGCCTTTGCCCATCTGATCACTCGAATGTCCAGGAAAATAACTATTGAGAGATGTCAGTTTAGTAATGAGAGAAAGTGACCTGGCTGGCTAGCCAACTGTTTTGACATTGTAACGTTAACATTAACCTTAGTTAACTTGCTAGCGATGTAAAGGTAATGTTAGCAAGCTAGCCAGGTAGCTAGCTACCCAGCCTAACTAGTTCGATAACTAACGTTGACATATAAAAGTAGTAAGCTAGGTAGCTAATGTTAACTGCGCCATTAGCTAGCTACAGTACATTATCCATGAGAAATGACACAAATCGCTACGCTATACAGCTTGCAAACGTTACTAGCTAACGATAGTTGGCTAGGCCTCTCTAGCTAGCTTGCTAGTTACTAATTTAGCAAGCAATCAATAACAATTTAAATGCAATGACAATGTCAAGCGCTAGCTACTGTATTATTGCTAATTTAGCATACCAGCAATGTGGGTTAGCTAACGTTAAGTCAACTAAAAGGCAAGCTAGGCGGCTTCGTTAGCCTCCTTGCTAGCTACAGACAGTAGCTAGGTGACCATCTGAAATAACGGGCATCATCCGCCATCATCATCCCATAATATGGCCAGAATTGGTACACGAACACAAAGGACGGCACTTTAAAATGTGCGCCTTTAGCTACTAAATAAACTTACTTGTGCTGTCAGTGTGTCTTCGATTAAATATGTTCTCGTTATTGTTACATATTTCCACACGTATAGAGGGGTAGTTTATCTGGATTCCCAGCCGATACTGATGCTGCGCTGTTGTGAAGAGTGTGATGATGAAAGATGGGAAGACGGGACGGGCGTACGTCACGAATTAGTCGCTCTGTGTTGCCTCGAGGTTCTCAGCCTCAACCCTCTTGCGATCGCTGATCGGAGTCCACAGAATGCATTATCAAAATAGATTTATAGAGGTGTTTTAGTACTAAATCAATGCCATAGTAGTGTAATGACCCTGGGTTTATAACCGCGGATATCGACTCTGCCGCTCGAGCATGCTTTTGCGGCACAGTAGATAGCGCGCCGGCCCTCGGGCTAGAAGGTCGAGGGTTCGAGACCTGCTCCCTGCTGTTTCATTACAGTATAGTGATCTGAACTAAATGACTATCGCCCCATTGCACTCACTTCTGTCATCATGAAGTGTTTTGAGAGACTAGTCAAGGATCATATCACCTCCACCTTACCTGTCACCCTAGACCCATTTCAATTTGATTACCACCCCAATAGCTCCACAGACTGTGCAATCGCCATCACACTGCACATTGCCCTATCCCATGTGGACAAGAGGAATTCCTATTTACGAATGCTGTTCATTGACTACAGCTCAGCATTCAACACCATAGTACCCTCCAAGCTCATCATTAAGCTGAGGCCCTGGGTCTCAACCCCGCCCTGTGCAATTGGGTCCTGGATTTCCTGACGGGCCACCCCCAGGTGGTGAAGGTAGGACACAAAATCTCTACTTCGCTGATCCTCAACACTGGGGCCCCACAAGGGTGCGTGCTCAGCCCCCTCCTGTACTCCCTGTTCACCCATGACTGCGTGAAACTCAATCAAGTTTGCAGACAACAACAGTAGTAGGCTTTATTACCAACAACGAGACAGCCTACAGGGAGGAGGTGAAGGCTCTCGGAGTGTGGTGTCAGGAAAATAACCTCACACTCAACGTCAACAAAACAAAAGCGATGATTGTTGACTTCAGGAAACAGCAGCAGGAGCACCCTATACACATCGACGGGACAGCAGTGGAGAAGGTGTCAAGTTAAGTTCCTTGGCGTACACATCACGGACAAACTGAAATGGTCCACCCACACAGACCGTATGGTGAAGGCGCAACAGCACCTCTTCAACCTCAAGAGGCTGAAGAAATTTGGCTTGTCAACCCAAAACCCTCAAACTTTTACAGATGCACAATTGAGAGCATCCTGTCAGGCTGTATCACCGCCTGGTATGACAACTGCACCGCCCACAACCGCAGGGCTCTCCAGAGGGTGGTGCGGTCTGCAGAACGCATCACCGGGGGCAAACTACCTGCCCTCCAGGACACCTACAGCACCCAATGTCACAGGAAGGCCAAAAAGATCATCAAGGACAACAACCACCCAAGCCACTGCCTGTCCACCCCATCACCATCCAGAAGGCGAGGTCAGTACAGGTGCACCAAAGCTGGGACCGAGAGACTGAAAAACAGCTTCTATCTCAAGGACATCAGACTGTTAAACAGACATCATTAGCACAGAGGCAGTGAGGCTACAAATGTCCTTGTTTTTGAAAGAAAAGCACATTTTTTTGTCCATTAAAATAACATCAAATTGATCAGAAATACAGTGTAGACATTGTTAATGTAAATTACTATTGTAGCTGGAATCAACAGATTTTTTGATGGAATATCTACATAGGCCCATTATCAGCAACCATCACTCCTGTGTTCCAATGGTACGTTGTGTTAGCTAATCCAAGTTTATCATTGTAAAAGGCTAATTGATCATTAGAAAACCCTTTTGCAATTATGTTAGCACAGCTGAAAACTGTTGTTCTGATTAAAGAAGCAATAAAACTGGCCTTTAAACTAGATGAGTATCTGGATCATCAGCATTTGTGGGTTCAGTTACAGGCTCAAAATGGCCAGAAACAAAGAACTTTCTTCTGAAACTCATCAGTCTGTTCTTGTTCTGAGAAATGAAGGCTTTTCCATGCAAGAAATTGCCAAGAAACTGAAGATATCGTACAACGCTGTGTACTACTCCATTCACAGAACAGCGCAAACTGGCTCTAACCAGAATAGAAAGGAGTGGGATGCCCCGGTGCACAACTGAGCAAGAGGACAAGTACATTAGTGTCTAGTTTGAGAAACAGACGCCTCGCAAGTCCTCAACTGGCAGCTTCATTAAATAGTACCCGCAAAACACCAGTCTCAATGTCAACAGTGAAGAGGCGACTCCGGGATGCTGGCCTTCTAGGCAGAGTTGCAAAGAAAAAGCCATATCTCAGACTGGCCAATAAAAATAAAAGATTAAGATGGGCAAAAGAACAGACACTGGGCAATGGCACGCTGCCTAGAAGGTCAGCATCCTGGACTCGCCTCTTCACTGTTGACATTGAGACTGGTGTTTTGCGGGTAAATATATATATATATTTTTTAAAGGAAGTCCGGGTTTAAAATTACTCTTGAAAGTTGTAATCGTAAAATGCACAAGGTACAATTTAGAAATTGGGTAGTGCATCATCAGTTCCTCATCATGTTAGTCATTGCATACCTTAGAGAGCTATCTATAACTTGTCAGAAATGTCCAGATAAACTAGCCCATGTTAACTAATGTTTTCCCCCAATGCTGGAAGGGGGGGCCCCCAAGTGAAAAGGTTTGGAACCCCTGATATACACTGAACAAAAAAAATATAAACGCAACATGTAAAGTGTTGGCCCCACATTTCATGAGCTGAAATAAAAGATCCCAGAAACTTTCCATATGCACAAAAAGCTTATTTCTCTCAATGTATGCACAAATTTGTTTACATCCCTGTTAGTGACCATTTCTCATCTGCCAAAATAATCCATCCACCTGACAGATGTGGCATATCAACCTTGAACTGGGGACAATAAAAGGCCACTCTAAAATGTGCAGTTTTGCCACAATGCAATGCCACAGATGTCTCAAGTTGAGGGAGCGTGCAATTGGCATGCAGACTGCAGGAATGTCCACCACAGCTGTTGCCAGAGAATTTTGTTAATTTCTCTACCATAAGATGCCTCCAATGTCGTTTTAGAGAATTTGGCAGTACCTCCAACCGGCCTCACAACCACAGGACCACACTAGCCCAGGACCTCGAAGTCCAGCTTCTTCACTTGCAGGATTTGTCTGAGACCAGCCACCCCGAAAGCTGATGAAACAGGAGTATTTCTGTCTGTAATAATGCCCTTTTGTGGGGAAAAACTCATTCTGATTGGTTGGGCCTGGCTCCCCAGTGGGTGGGCCTATGCCCTCCCATGGCTGCTCCCCTGTCCAGTCATATGAAATACATAAATTAGAGCCTAATGAATTTATTTCAGTTCACCGACTTCCTTATATGAACTCAGTAAAATCATTGCACTTGTATTTTTGATCAGTATAGTAGACCTAATAAAAAAAAGTCAGCCAATTGAGGACAAGCATTTCACTACACCCACAATAACATCTGCTAAATATGTATGTGACCAATAAAATTTGACTTGACGTTGGACAGAAAACTTTGTAGTAAAAGCTGGTAATTTTGCCATAGATACTTTCCTGTCTGTGCCTACCTGCATGAATTAACCTCCACTATACTGAGAAATACACAAAAACAAGATATTTTGGACTAGATGCCAATTTGTTTTTAATATACTTATAAATTACATACATTTGTATAAGACATGCTTGGTTTTGGCTTTTACCCCAGTGATTCTGCAGAAATAAGCAAGCTGGTGGAGGCACAGAAAGCATGTTCAAAAACAAATAATAACATTGGCCAATAAAGACGGAAATAACTCAGAATGGGGCACAACAATGCAGTTCAGTCAAAGAAACAAATCCCAATGATCTGAGGGCAGAATATACTGTGGATGAAATATAACAAACTATCTATGTGAGCATGTCTGATGCAGTGCACAGAGAGGTATGCGTCCCAGTCTAAAAAGTTTGTGCATATATTGACAAAATGTTGTTTTTGTTCGTTTTGGTGTTCAGCAGCATTCGACAGGTGTTTCTTCACCTGTTACAGCACACTTTTTCCCTTGAGGCAAACTGAAGTTTGGTAGCCAAAGACCACGCCCTTTCATCAGTGATTGGTCAACAGTAGGAATTCTTCAATTACGTGTTGTCATTCTATGAGACAAGTTTTCACACACATTTTGTTTACTTGAGAAATACTGCAACAAACAGCTTAGATGTAAATTTGTGCAACTAAGACCTCAGAAAAAAGGTAAGCATTGATTACAGATTCCTTGATTTATGTTAGATTAATTCGGGCAATTTTGAGGAAGTGTTATGGCTGTGTTGTTGTACGGCTTCTGAAGCGGGCTAAAGTAATATTGACGCTTTTCGTTTTTTAAGCAAATGTCTTAATGAAGTATGCAAGTCACAGACGCTTGCGTCGCCTAGCCAAGTTATGCTAGGATCAAACCGAACCTAGTATGCGGATGCCTTAAAGTCAGATACTATACTTCTGACCTCCCACTCAGAGGGTAGTTCCCTCTTTCAACATCCGTTGGAATCAAAGATGAACGATTAACACAAAGTAGCGCACGTGGAAAAAGTGGTCCCGCTCATTCTCCTGCACTTCCTGAAGAATACTGGACATTTAAATGCTTTGTTTGAGAAACAGTCTAACAGCAGGAGCAGTCCTATAATCCTGTTTGCATACATACTACTTGCACTTGAAACAATAAAGGAGGAAACAAGCCATACAGTACACTCAGTTCCACAAGACAAGCTTCAGGATAATACAGCACCGTATTGTTTTCCTAAGAGCTTTCATTATCAGGAATAACAGGTTGCAAGTCACTTTACAGTGTCTGACCCCTGGTTAGTGAGACCTCCTCCAGAGGTAGAGAAAGGAAGCAGTGCGAAAGACAGATTGTCATTCTGACCTCCACAGGTTATTCAGTCACAGAGGCTTGTACTCAGTCCACATGATTAGAGCACAACAGTCGTAAGTGTCAATTCTTAGCTCCAGCATGGACGCGATAAGACAGTGACGTAGATGAAAGTACTGATAAAAACCTGTCTTGATAAGTCAAGTAAAAATCATAATGAAGAATAGAACAAGTGACTGTCGCTGTTTTCAGAGGCTTAAGTTAGTGACATTGAGGGCAGCGGTAAGTAGTGAGAGTAGGTCTAAGGCAATACTGGTAAGCACCACATCTCTGAATGATATCTGGGGCAAGCAGTTCACTTGTCCTGCATTTTCTCTAGGATGGGTACGATCATGTCAAATTTAGGCCTCTTGGCTGGATCTTCGTTCATACAGATCTTCATGAGCTTGCAGATGTGGGGTGAGATGCCCGGAGGAATTGTGGGTCGTAGGCCTTCCAGGGCCACCTGTGGGCAGAACAGAGATAGAACCATGTCAGAGACACTCTGGGAAGGACAAGACTAAACTGAGACTTGTGTTGTGAGATTCCCATGTTGTAATGAATCCTATAACTTCTAGCACCCTGAGCTCCAGCGGTCTCACCTTCATGCCGATCTCCATGTTGGAGAGGTCAGCGAAGGGCACCTCCCTGGTCACCAGCTCCCACAGCAGCACAGCGAAACTCCACATGTCTGCTGACCGCCGGTTGATCTCCTCAGGCTTCTTCTGCAGGGCTGCATGGGCACAGGACAGAGAGAGAAAGAGGATCACACACACACACGTTCACAGCTGTAGGAGTTGTATACCCTATAGTTACATAAAGGAAATATTTACATTCTCAAAGGTGAAAAGCGGTAAGCAGAGAAAAAGTTGCTGAGTGTGTGATGTACCTTCAGGCGCTACCCATGCTGGGGAGTACATCCTTCCTGGACACTGGAAGGAAAACTTGACGTCTGACATGCTGATCCTGGCTGTCATGTCCTCGTCGATCTGTCAAGGAATATCAGGGCATTATAACAGTGGGTTTTGAACACAAAGTAAGTCATCCACCAAGGCATAAGAAGCATGAGTTAAGCACATGACAATTACAGTACATCACTGTAGTGAATATGTACTGTTAATGTGAGTCCATCTCTCACCATGACGCTCTTGCTGTTGAGAGAGTGCCGAGAGATCATGGGCTCGAGTGTGTGCAGGAAGGCCATCCCACAGGCAATGTCCAAAGCAAACTTCACCGCCTGTGTCTGGTCAACCACAAAGTCTGACAGACGACAAAGACAACAGAGCCATGTCAGTCATTTTCACACGTCAGCAACAGCTGTAACATTGTACTCCTTCTCTAGTAACTAGTACAGTAATATGAATAGCTCTCTCTTTTCCAACACTTAAGCCTGCACTTCAAACAGACGTCCAGACATATTCTATGACCTTATCTCAATGTACTGTCCCATATTGGAAGTCTTTAGTACAGTGCAGGTTAATGTAGTACTCACTGGTGCCCTCATGAAGCACGTTGTAGAGGGAGCCATAGGGCATCCAGTGTGTGATGATGATGGGGTGAGGGGCGGGAGGAGACTGACACGCTCCCAACATGGGCAGCACATTGGGGTGGGAGAATATCCTGGGATGGGCCCGAGGAAGAGGGACAGGGGGGAGGACACAGACAAATATGCATATAGGATGGGACATATGAGGGACAATCCAAACCCAAATAACTTCCTTACAGATCAACATGTCAGTAAATAAAAAAGGTACAAGCGGAAGACAGACATGATATCAACACAACAGGAGAAAATACACCTACAATGAACAATAAGCGGGTAAACGGTTATTACCGGAGTTTGGGATACTCCTCATTGAAGTCTCTGCTTTTTCTGGTGGACCAGTCACGAACCTTCAACACTTTCACCACAACCTTATTCCCCTGCCAGCTGCCTTGCCACAACTAAAGCAGAAAGAAGCATTGAGACAAAGTTCCAGCCTGACCTCCACAATATGACAATATACAGTATAACTATGCAAAACAAAACATATGCTGGTGTGAGATTGATCACTTTGTAACATGCATTATTGTGGACATCAGTAACAGATAAAACAGTCATGTAGAAACAACATCTCCATACCTCTCCAGACTGGTTCTCATTGAGCTTAGCCAGGAGGGAGAGCTGTTTGAAGTCAATGCCCGCTGCTTTGTTCAACGTGCCGTTACCTGCACGCATTGACGGACAGAGGACAGAGTTGAAGAGCATTGCTAAAGCCCTAGGTCTGACAAAAAGCCCTACTACCTCTGCACAATTTAGCACACCAAAAGGCAGTGGAAATGTCATCAGGCACATTGGGGACTACCAGAGACTTCAGTGGAACATTTACTGGATATTCATTCCTACGAACTGTGCCTGATATTCACATCTTGTTTTCTCAGAGTGAAGTAATGAAAATCAGGCAGCTCGTAAATGGCTTTGTGGCTGCGGGACTTACGTGGTCGAGTTCTGGTGGTGCCTTTCCAGAACGTGTCCTTGAAGGGGACCTTGGTCAAACTCTGGCCCAACTTCTCTGCTTTCTCTGAGAGGGGGGCAAACACAAAGCACGAACTGATTAGGTAACAGGGCTAACACACAGATAATAATCACATTTTTCTTGCAAACATTGGATGGTGCAGAGTAATGGGATCTCGAATACCTTGGAGTGCTTCACGCAGGTGAGGTTTGGCTTTGTCCAGAGGAGTTTCTCCATACTTATTGCAGATGTTCACCTGAGCTCCATTAGTCACCAGGTCCTGAGGAAGACAGACATCAATGTAATTCCAGTGGTACATAACAAGCTGTTGTTTACATAGAAAGAGACAGTAGCCAGAGTAGGCCACCAGGGGGCATACTGACCTCAGCCACTAGCTCCTGTCCCCAGAAGCAGGCGTAATGCAATGGTGTGTTGCCATGCTCGTTGGCAGTGTTGGTGTCTGCTTTGCACTGGATCAGCTAGGAGACAGAACCACAAGATTAGATTAGACAACACAAGGCTGTCCAGATCCTGTTTGGATTATATACAGTGACGCTAGTAATCCACCTATGGCAGGCCTGGAAAAGGATATCTCCTGTCTGCTCACACATTCCAGAGGTATTGTGACATGTCTAATATTAAACCAAATCATAACCGTGGTCTGCAGCGTTAACAAACCAGAAACTGCGACTTTCAGCACTGCAACAAGAGTCTTGTTGCAGTGAGTTGGGCAGCCATCAACTCTGGTGGCTTAAGATCCTTCCTGGGCTTTTATAGGTAAAGCTATATCAACCTAAAGAGAAGCTATATCAACCCAATTATATAATTGACCTAGTAGTTTTTGTGCAGTGTGTCCACTCAGCCCCACCTTGCCCACGATGTCTCTGTGGCCGTGGCTGGAGGCCAGGTGTAGGGGCGTGTCATCTCCTCTGTTCATGACGTTGATGCGAGCCCCTCTCATGATGAGCATGTCCACCACGCTGGAGCGGCCTTCCCTGCATGCCCAGTGGAGAGGACTGAAGCCATGGTCATCACTGAGGACAGAATAACAGCACACCATACTGCTTTCACACCACGGACCTATTACTACTAGCAATGAGGAAACTACTAGCCTCTAGGCTAAATATGAGACCACACAAACCAGCCTCTAACAGCAGCATAGAACTGAAACCGCCTAGCAGGACTCTTGAGTAATGGTGTAGGCCTATCTGGATTCTCAGTACTAAAGGACGTGAGATACTGCATGGTTAAGGCAGCATAGCCCTGTTAGCAAATGAGGTAAGCAAAAACTCCCTGTGTCTGCTTGGCTTAATGGCATATAGAACATGAAGTGCCTTTAAGTAAGCCTTCAAAGTGTTTATATCTATTGAAAACAGCAAAAAGGAGTTAGGCAGTAGGCAGGGGAATGCAGTGCAGCGATGCACAGCTGTGAGCATAGAACAGAGAAAAGTGAAAACAGATGATCATGACTGATGCTGAAATTCTGTCAACGTCCAGCCTGGAAACAGGAACTAAATGTGAACTCAGCCTGCCCTGCAGCCAGTCACAGAGCGACAGAGGAGATATGCTGCTGGCAGTGGCAAATCATGCCACTTTGTCTTAGTCACAGTGACAGAAACACATGTTAGGACAGTGGCCTGACTGGCCTCAGTGACAGGACAGGAGTGACACCTTACTACAGCATCCCAGCGATAACCTTAACCATAATAGTGACAATGACAGTCAACCAGACAGAAAGGCAAGAGAGAGCATGGTTAGTGCGTTCAGTTCGATCGAATGTTTGGTACGTTGTGTTGTTCAGTACAAAGCATTTGGCATGGGTCCTCAGATTCTCAAAAAGGTTCAACAGTTGCACCATCGGGAGCATCCTGACTGGTTGCATCACTGCCTGGTTTGGCAACTGCTCGGCCTCCGACCGCAAGGCACTACAGAGGGTAGTGCGAACGGCCCAGTACATCACCGGGGCCAAGACTCCAGCCACCCTAGTCATAGACTGTTCTCTCTGTTACGGCACGGCAAGCGGTCCCCAAGCGCCAAGTCTAGGTCCAAGAGGCTTCTAAACAGCTTCTACCCCCAAGCCATAAGACTCCTGAACATCGAATCAAAATGGCTACCCAGACTATTTGCATTGCCCTCCCCCCTCTTTTACACTGCTGCTACTCTCTTAACGTCTATGCATAGTCACTTTAATAACTCTACCTACATGTACATATTACCTCGACTAACTGGTGCCCCCGCACATTGACTCTGTACCGGAACCCCCTGTATATATAGTCTCGCTATTGTTACTTTACTGCTGCTCTTTAATTACTTGTTACTTTTATTTCTTATCTGTACTTTTTTAAACTAAATTGTTAGTTAAGGGCTCATAAGTAAGCATTTCACTCTACACCGGTTGTATTTGGCGCATGTGATTAATAAAATTTGATTTGGTATAGTAGTGAGGCAGCGGGGACAGACCGAGCTGGCCGGCGTATAGTAGTGAGGACAGACCGAGCTGGCCGGCGTATAGTAGTGAGGACAGACCGAGCTGGCCGGCGTATAGTAGTGAGGCAGCGGGGACAGACCGAGCTGGCCGGCGTATAG
>QNTS01002458.1:55445-127960 GCA_003317085.1 Hucho hucho
TTGCGTTCATACTATTGTGTGTACTTCAGTGTAAGTGGCCTATGGGATACACATGCATGGTTCCGTTGTATTTGTTTGCACGGCCAACCTAACACGTGTGACCCTTCTCCATTAGCCGATTGCCTGTCAAGTCCCACTTATCGGTTAGGTTGATGTATATTTTCCTACAGTGCTGTTGAAGGTCTACAGTAGCCTCATTGCAAAACAGTGTGTTTTTATCTATTATTTGGTGAAGTGAATATATTTAGTATAGTTATCTAAAAAGGATAACTTTTTAAATGTTTTACAATTTTTATTAAATTCACCCTTCCTCCGAGGAGCCTCTACTGGCGTAGACCTACCGCCGTGTGCCCATTGCAATGTCTAAAATGTGAAGACATTTTAACATTTTAAGCTAAACATTCTGATCTGTTCCATCAGTCTTATTAATTGATACGGTGTGGGGATTAAGAAGTGAGTATACTCAATGCCATCTGAAGAATATGTGGGTATACGGCATATACCCTCCACTACACCACTGCAGGAGAGATTATATCACAGGAAATAATAATGCTTGTTTAGTTGTCTGAGTTTAGAGTGACGAAAAGTAGCTAACTGCCCTCTAGCGTCTCTTCGTTGAGCAGAGCAGCCCAAGCAGAGCCGATGCTATGGATCCTTAGACTCAGAGCCGCAATGAGCAGAGTGCATGCAGATAGGAGAAGCTAACGGATTTACTAAGAGGAAGTTATTTCTGATTTCGGGCAGTGCCTCAAATTTGGCAGAAGCGATCTGGCTTGGGTAGTGTAGGGCCTGAACATCGCAGGCATGGGTAGGGTTCGGGATTAAAATCCATGCCTGTTCAGGGCTCTAACCCAGGCCAATGAGTTAGACAGTGGAGCCAGGAGTGGGGGTGTCTCCAACCTTTCCCAGCAAGGTTGCCCAGGCCAGGGGGCTTCAGAGGTGCTTTCTCCTTCCGTCCTGGCTGTCCCCCCTCCCAACCCCCTGGGTGGAGTTATTTCAGGCAGTTCCACCTGCCAACAGGGCTCAGATATGTAGACTGAAGAGCCCCGTCTACACCCTGTGTCTCTATGCTGAGCTCACTGTGCGATCATATGACCCACATCAATAGGCAGATATGGATTTACTCTATCACACTAGTCTATTTGCACACTAAAATACTAGAAACAAGCCATCCCACCCGTAGCACTCGCTCCAGCAGGTATATCTCACTGGCCACCCCCAAAGCCAATTCCTCTTTTGGCCGCCTTTCCTTCCAGTTCTCTGCTGCCAATGACTGGAACGAACTACAAAAATCGTTGAAACTGGAGACACTTATCTCCCTCACTAGTTTTAAGCACCAGCTGTCAGAGCAGCTCACAGATCACTGCACATAGCCCAACCAACTACCTCATCCCCTACCATAGTCATTTATTTATCTTGCTCCTTTGCACCCCAGTATTTTTACTTTGCACATTCATCTACTGCACATTTACCATTCCAGTGTTAAATTGCTATACTGTAATTACTTTGCCACCATGGCCTATTTATTGCCTTATCCTACCTCATTTGCACACATTGTATATAGATTTTCTACTGTATTATTGACTGAGTGTTTGTTTACTCCAGTGTGTAACTCTGTGTTGTTGTATGTGTTGAATTGCTTTGCTTTATCTTGGCCAGGTCGCAGTTGTAAATGAGAACTTGTTCTCAACTTGCCTACCTGGTTAAATAAAGGGGAAATAAAAAAATAAAAAATAATAATAAAAAAAATCCACAGCCACAGAAAGGAGAGTCAAGCTACCAATTAAAGAGGTATGGATTAGTAGGATTAGTTGCAGCTGGCTCCAGTGGGAGCTGGGAAGGCCCAGAGTATACAGCTGGCTCTACAGTTCACACCCCAGTCCCAGGCCAGCCCCTCTCACACAGACGTAACGTTGGTGACCCTCCCAGACAACTGTCTGATCTGCCCAGTCAGAGGCTGGGCTAGGTGGGTTAACAACATTACCACCCTCCCCCGGGGAATTAAATATAAACAGCATTCTCTGTGACCATACACAATCCACCCTCCCTCCTCACCAAACAAGGAACCTCTAACTCATTACCATGGTATATCACAGCACTGAATATAGGCCTAATGACAGCTTTTCACCCACAGCAGAACTCTACAGAAGTAATCAGCTAGACTAGAGAAGAAATTAAACTATAATTCATGTTAAGGATTCTTTCTTCTTGAATGTGCTTTTACTATACTACGCCTACAGTCATGGTTCACACTCCTTTGCCACCCAGCAAACTGGCGGAACAGTCCACTACAGACCACACACACAAGGTATTATGAAGAGTGGGGGTTGGGCAGAGCCAGGGAGTCACGTTTGTAATGTTCTGGTGTCTGCTTTTTCTATGCTAAGTAGACCAAATACACTGACAGTCTGAAATACCTGCGTTTACATAGGCAGCTCAATTCTGGTCTTTTGACAAATTGATCAGCTCTTGTGCCAATAAATTGGTCAAAAGATAAGAATTGGGCTGCCTGTGTAAACGTAGCCAATATTATCTTTAAGAGATTTCTCCATGGAGCAGCGATCATTTTTTTCCGTTTAAAAAAACGAATCCTGCAATTCTACCATGAAAGTGTGAGAAATTGTTGAAGTTTTAAATAAAATTTACTGCAATTCCATGCATTTTTCCATGGCTAAAGCTGTGTTTTAGCCAACAAAATCAATACTAAAGTCAGAAGCTAGACAGTCACCTATTTTGGTAATTGTTAGTTCTCAAAGATAATTCAAAAAATATATAAGTCCATTGTCTTTTCTACATACTGTATATATGTTTTTAGTCAAAAAAAAGAAAAATTTAGTCTTACTACTGTCCCGGAATTTTATAAAAAAATTATATATTTTTTATACTGTTTGTACTTACGCGTCCCGAAAATCCCCAAGCGGCCAACACAAGGATTTCAATGGCAGAAAAATCATTGCACGTACTAAGGCTGCGTTCGCACAGATAGCCCAGTTCTGATATTTTTTCCACTAATTGGTCTTTTGACCAGTCACATCAGATATTTTTCAAAGCTGATCTGATTGGTCAAAAGAACAACTAGTGAAAAAAAAAAGATCAGAAATGGGTTGCCTGTCTACACACACACACACACACACACACACACACACACGTTTGTGCCCTATGTCCAGCCCACAATTCCCTGGCTTACACTCCTCCCCCTTTCTCTTGCTCATTTTTGGCGTGTTATTCCTTGTAAGGGCATTCAGCATTCCACTATGGTACGTGTCTCGCATTTACATTTGTGCAACCACACAGAGAAATTAGCTCACAATCACCTTTACTTTCACTAGACCATCAATGAGAAAGTGTGGAATAGGGATATATAGGACATGGTGGGATTCAACAGGGCGGATGTGGGTGTTAGTACATAAAACCCATGTAATCACAGTTATTGCAGGGGCTGAAAGGCCCAGTACGGATGTACTTCTCCCTTTGGGAAAATATACATCAACCTAACCGATAAGTGGGACTTGACAGGCAATCGGCTAATGGAGAAGGGTCACACGTGTTAGGTTGGCCGTGCAAACAAATACAACGGAACCATGCATGTGTATCCCATAGGCCACTTACACTGAAGTACACACAATAGTATGAACGCAAGACTAAACAAATGAAACAATGAAAGCTGGTAAAAATCTATGCATAGTGCCCTGTAATGTCTAAGCAAGGTACTCAACAACAATCAAGCCTCTGCATGAAAGTGAGAAGAACAGCTACAGACAGCATGCCCTGGGGGCAACAAGTATGTGTCTCTTTAGTTCTATCTGAATGCAGAGATACCAGGCCTGAATATAGGACAGATGGGGGTAAACATTTTTTGTATATATATTTGTATATATAAGTCACCTTCCTCCAGAAATGTCTGTGAGTTCCAGCAGTTGTGACAAGCCCTGCTGAGCTTCCCTTCACCGAGTCGACCGAGGATACATACAGGAGAGGAGGCCAGGACGCATGACGTAGCCTGCTTTCTAAGGCTGCGTTTACACAGGCAGCCCATTGTGATATTTTTTTACACAATTGGCCTTTTGACCAATCACATCAGATATTTTTCAGGGTTGATCTGACTGGTCAAATGACCAATTAGTGAAAAAAAAGTCTGAATTGGGCTGCCTGTGTAAACGCAGCCTAATGGACCTCGAAATGCAACCATTAGAGCTAGGCTATAGCTTTGCAGGCTACAATAGAGTCAAATGAAAACAGCCACATAAACAAGCTACGGCAGGAAACAACCATTATTTTTGTTGCGTCTTCTCTCGGTCTTTGCCCAGTAACCTGATATAAATGGCAAGTCAACAAACAAATGTTCAGGGCAGTGAACATGTGAAAACATTTCCAAGACATTTGCCATCCTTTAGCTTCATTTTAAGTTCACATTCCAAGCCAAGTCACGTGTCCAGAAAAAAAGTGGATTCAAATCTCAGGTCACGATCACACCGAGTTGGGGAGTTGGGCTGGCTAGGAGTCTAGCAACAAACGTCCCTCACAGTCCTCGACAACAACCACATCAAAAGAAAGACAATGACAGTGCAATTACACAGCAATGTTACCCATCAGCTTTTTATGTACGAGTAAACCAATACACATCCATGTCCTCTCATTGTACATGGGATGATGTGGTGGGTCTCTGTACATTCCTGGAAGCTTTCCCCATTTCAGCGGTGTGGAACTAATTATATGCACACAACTCAAGGGTCATAACATCACAGGGGATTGGCAAAGAACAGATGTAAAAGTATTAATTGCCAATATCTGAATCCATCGAATGACTCAACCAAGCAACTATCATTTATGTATTACGCTATAGAATAATGACTGAGCAGTCCAAAATGTGGGTGTGATATCCTATTTTAACATCTAAGAGTGTGTCCAATAGAGACATGGCTCCTGATAGCTGGTCACAAGCTAATGCCTACATGGATGATTCTGAGACTTGATACTGATAGCAGGTGAATTAACATCCTTGTATGTACAATTCAACATCTGACAGAAAAATGTTTATTTGAAAAAAAAAAAAAGGTACTGATAAGTTAGACTCACCCCTGATTGAGGTCATTCTCTGTGTTGTCCAACCATAGGCGAACAGCTACTGCGTTGCCTTCCCGGCACTGGGTAAAAATATCATCCATGATGGCTCACTCTGCTTCTTCTGTTAACTTACACTCACACTCCGAGAGACGTTGATGGGACTGGGATACACAAGGGAAGCAGCCAAAGGAATTCAGGGGTGGCCTGGAGTGCATTCGTACCTCAGCAAGGAGAGAACAGCTACAGTCCGGGACACCGACAGGAGACGTTCAGCTACACTGGAGTTCCAGTGGCACAATCCTGAAAAGACAAACACGAGAAGGATGATGCTCGACGAACATAACTACAGACAAAGATTCCTCGCTGTTCTTAAATACATTCTAAACATGATAGTGAACACTCTTCCAACCAATGTAATTTATAGACTAAAAACTTTGACGAGGTCACAGCAGGCTTTCAGGGCCCTCATTAGTTTCACAGCACTGCAGCACAAGGATTGTCTAGTTGCAGTGCAACGGGAGACCTCTCAGGCATTGGGCAATACAGTCCAACTCTGAATCAACTGCATTGGGTGTGCAGTACAGCCAAGTTGTTTGTGAAGTACAGCCAAGTTGTTTGTGATTTACCTAACAAGGTGTTTCCCAAACTCAGGGTGCACTACACAGCTGATTCAAATTATAAAAGTTGGATAATTAGTTGAATCAGCTGTGTACTGTGCTAGGGCAAAAATCTAAACTTGCACCGAGAGTGGGAAACCCTGACCTAACGCCTGGTCGTGACTCACACCTGTTCTGGGACAGACAAACTCTGCAGTAATCCACTGCTCTGAGTTGATTTTATTTATTTTATCAGGTAAATTGACTGAGAACACTTCTCATTTACAGCAAAGACCTGGGGAATAACTACAGGGGAGAGGAGGGGGATGAATGAGCCAATTGAAAACCCATGCATTTAAAACCCTGTTTAAACAATTTTCTGAAGGCTTCTCAGGACTAGAAGAACACAAACTGTAGAAGAAAGAAAACTCAGTGCATATGTCTTGTGTGGTAACATTACTACATACTTTTTCATTTTGGGTTTAGTGAAGACTGATTTGAAATTCATAGATTAATTTATTTGTAAAGCCAAGCAATGGTCATATAAGTGCAATTAGTGGATATTATCGTACATGCATACAGATAAATAGTCAATGAGACCCATGGCAGGAGCAGTGTCTGTCAGGGAGCATTCCAAATTAAATTTGACTAGCTAATCGCATAAAACTAGCTGATTTATAGTACCTGACCGTTAGCTAGAGAACATTTTCTTGCTAGGGTTTTTTCCCAAAATACAATTGATAGTTGGCTAACTACCTATATGGCTATAGCTTAGTAGTTAGTGATGCATGATTTATTTGAGATAAATCAAAATATAACTCGGTGCTGTGTAAATTACTGTGCTCAAGCAAAGTGTCTTGTGTAAAAAATGTACAAATACTGTATCTACCATTGTAGACACATACAACAGCTACAATCAGGAATCATTGGCCAAAGGCCCAACATGAATGTCCTATCTAGCTACTAACGTTATACTACGTTAGCTGGCCCGCTACTCCTACTATAGTAACGTACCTGGCTTTCGAGCTAACGTTAGTACTTAACAGTTTTGAATACTGATAACAGCGTAAGATAATAGGCTGCTGAAAACGTCCAAAGCTATACTGTGGCTAGTTACTGCACTAGGTACTTAACTTTTTTCAACAACCATTTATATTTAGTTACGTTATCAAGCCCCGTAAGGAGGGAAACAGTTGGAGACGTTTTTCCTTCCCTTCTTTGACTTCAGACCGGACGCCTGAAGCTAGCAATCTCGATAGCAAACAAACCCAATAAATATGATTAAGTGTGAATATACATCCGCGTAAAAAAAAAACATCTGAATTTGACTTACCCTATGGATTCAAACAGGATATATTAATTGACAGAAAGAGTTAGCTAGATTGAGAATGAAGCAGGCTGTCTACGTCCACACCCTCGCCGTCGTTTTACGTGGGAGGAAAATATTTGCCCTCGTCCACTACCAAATTACCCATACTAGCGCCCTCTATCGGAAAACAGCCACTTCTTTCCTGTGTGAAGATACATTTCCATTCCCTCCAGGGCATGTTTTTCTCTAAGGTTTTAATTACACTTATTATAGGCCTAGCTGTATATTTTCATTTCACAGAACCCAACATGACAACAAACATGTCCATTAAGAAGTCTCTGCTGGGGGGCTCCAACTGTGGGGAAGACGAGAGAGGACAGTGAAAGTACCCTCCAGACGTAATGATGAAAAGCTTTTGGGGCTGTGGCAATGCGTCTTGGATGGTGATTCAAAGATAGTAAGGAGTTCTACGCTTTGAGAATAAGTGCTGAGGTATGTAATAAATAACATGCAAATGCAATGCCTCATCATTCTCACTAGGTGGCAGTACAAACCAGCCTTTCTCTACAATGATAGGCAGAAGAGCCAGAGCCCTAAGCTGCCTGCAGCCTTTATAAGATTCACTGAGTTGAAGAAGTAAAGAAGATGACATTTCATTCTGCTTGTCTCCTTCTCTCCAGGGGGTTTAGGGGTGTTCCACTGTGTTACATTAGTAAATCTTTGCCTGTAGCCTTGATTTGAGGCATATCTTAAAGAGGATGAGATACAAAGCCACAAGCTCACTCATGAATTTGCTCATTGAGACACATTTACACTTTTTCCTCGCTTGCTGAAAAACACACACACACCCCAGACTGACTGCATAAATTTCACCCGCTCGAATGCACCTTTTCTCTTTGGTTGTAGGACTGACCAGGACAGAACCTCCAAACTTGGGGGATGAAAGCCTCTGTATTAAACTGAGAAGAGGATGCATTCTAGTCTCTCCTGATTCAAGCACATTGGAAACAAGAAGAATAACCACAGAATCTGTATTTTGTATTTAGGAAATAAAAGGCTAAATACATTTCTAAAGCAACATGTCTATTTTACATTTTCTTCCTCTGTTCCCATTCCTCAAAGAGGGAACATGTGGGTTAGAGAATGCAGCAGTATTTACTTATATATATGCACAGTATCAGTCAAAAGTTTGGACACACCTACTCATTGCAGGGTTTTTCTTTATTTTTACTATTTTCTACATTGTAGAATAATAGTGAAGACATCAAAACTATGAAATAACACATATGGAATCATGTACAGTTGAAGTTGGAAGTTTACATACACCTTAGCTAAATATATTTAAAGTCAGTTTCACATTTCCTGACATTTAATCCTAGTAAAAATTCCCTGTCTTAGGTCAGTTAGGATCACCACTTTATTCTAAGAATGTGAAATGTCAGAATAATAGTAGAGAGAATGAATTATGTCAGCTTTTATTTTTTTCATCACATTCCCAGTGGGTCAGAAGTTTACATGCACTGAATTAGTATTTGGTAGCATTGCCTTTAAATTGTTTAACTTGGGTCAAACGTTTCAGGTAGCCATCTACAAGCTTCCCACAATAAGTTGGGTGAATTTTGGCCCATTCTGAGCAAGGAGGCCTACAAAGAGGTCTCCTTGCTCGCACACACTTTTTCAGTTCTGCCCACAAATCTTCTATAGGATTGAGGTCAGGGCTTTGTGATGGCCACTCCAATACCTAGACTTTGTTGTCCTTAATTTAAGCCATTTTGCCACAACTTTGGAAGTATGCTTGGGGTCATGGTCCATTTGGAAGACTCATTTGCAACCAAGCTTTAACTTCCTGAGTGATGTCTTGAGATGTTGCTTCAATATATCCACATAATTTTCCTGCCTCATGATGCCATCTATTTTGAGAAGTGCACCAGTCCCTCCTGCAGCAAAGCACCCCCACAACATGATGCTGCCACTCCCATGCTTCATGGTTGGGATGGTGTTCTTTGGCTTGCAAGCCTCCCCCTTTTTCCTCCAAACATAACGATGGTCATTATGGACAAACCGTTCCATTTTTGTTTCATCAGACCAGAGGACATTTCTCCAAAACGTACGATCTTTGTCCCCATGTGCAGTTGCAAACCGTAGTCTGGCTTTTTCATGGCGGTTCTGGAGCAGTGACTTCTTCCTTGCTGAGCGGCCTTTCAGGTTATGTCGGCATAGGACTTGTTTTACTATGGATATAGATACTTTTGTACCTGTTTCCTCCAGCATCTTCACAAAGTCCTTTGCTGTTTATTCTGGGATTGATTTGCACTTTTCGCACCGAAGTACGTTCATCTCTAGGAGAGAACGCGTCTCCTTCCTGAGCGGTATGACGGCTGCGTGGTCCCATGGTGTTTATACTTGCGTACTATTGTTTGTATAGATGAACGTGGTACCTTCAGGCGTTTGGACCAGACTTGTGGAGGTCCACCATTGTTTTTCAGAGGTCTTGGCTGATTTCTTTTGATTTTCCCATGATGTCAAGCAAAGAGGCACTGAGTTTGAAGGTAGGCCTTGAAATTCATCCACAGGTACACCTCCAATTGGCTCAAATGATGTCAATTAGCCTATCAGAAGCTTCTAAAGCCATTACATAATTTTCTGGAATTGTCCAAGCTGTTTAAAGGCACAGTCAACTTAGTGTATGTAAACTTCTGACAAAGTGTGCAAAGCTGTCATCAAGGCTACTTTTGAAGAATCTCACATATAAAATGTATTTAGATTTGTTTAACACTTCTTTTGGTTACTACATGATTTCATGTGTTATTTCATAGTTTAATGTCTTCACTATTATTCTACAAATGTAGAAAATTGTAAAAATATAGAAAATCCCTTGAATGAGTAGGTGTCCAAACTTTTGACTGATACTGTATTTATGTATTATTATACAAAATGATCAACTTACACCCCTACATCAAACATGTCTAACAAAACAAAACACAGGTACAAACAAGAAAATACTAAATACATACAACAACAAAACAAAAAATATATATATTAGGTGCACGGATATATATATATATATAACATTAATAAAAATATATACATTATTTTAAAAAATATGACAATTCAAGTGCAATTGTATTCACTCAGAAAAAATCTCATAATGATTCAGCAAGATGTCACTCACTATGGCTAATGTCTTAAGATGATTAAATTAAATCAAAAATATTTAATTTTGGTATAGAATTTGTTAGTGTGTAAAGTATTTAGCAACAAGAATAAAAAAAATCACAATTTGAATGGTCTTGTTATCATTGCAATAGTAACATATTATATCCTTCATGTCAAAAACATGGGTAGTGTTAAAGGTAAATAAGTATTCTGCAAGGTTTTTCCAAAAATCTATCATAGATTTACATTCAAAGAACAAGTGAGTCAGATGTTCACCTTTTTCACAGAAAACGCAGATATCATCAAGATCAACAAATTTCGACAGAATTTACATACATGGATATGGATATATCTTATATAGAATTTTAAAGTGCAGTTCCTTAAATTTGGTATACAATATTTGTAAGGCATCAACTAAGCTTTTTCCAGACAATGTCAGGAATAAGCATGTTCCAGAAAATTGTTCCTCTAGCCGTAAGTTGGTTCTGTGAATGGAAAATGTGTCTTATGTATTTGTTTCAACAAGATTCCTCAAGCTCACACCTTCCAAACTGAGTTCTGGATAAGCTCTGTGGTCATCACCAAAGCTAAGATAAGTTTTCATTAGTGTAGTAAGACCACTGGGAATGGCTTTGATCACAGAAATAGACTCTCTGAAAGGTATTGGAAACTCATTCAATGTTATAAATTGTTCATATGACAGAATATTACCCCTGTTGTCGAAAACATAAAGAACAAAGTTAATATTCTTTTCATGCCAGCTAGGGTATAACAATTACTTATTCCTTACGGTTATGTCTGAATTATTCCACAAAAGAGCTTTGTGTTGGGAAAAAATGTGCAGTAAACATATTTTCCAGGACATTAAATCTTGTTGGTGAAAACTAGCCAATTTAGTGGATAATCTTTCAGGAATATAAATTACATTTCAGTAAAAATGGAAAACCTCCCAACTTAAACACATTGTTTAGAATTAAATACCAAATTGATTCTGTACTGACCAAACATATTTTCAACCAATTGCTCTTGAAAGTGTTATTTATGTCATCAAAATCCAACACTTCCAGACCCCCTTCAGATATTTTATTTGAGAGGACTGACTTTTTTAGTTTGTAAAACGTATTTTTCCAGAATAAGTCAAAGGTCTTGCTGATCTCTTTGTAGGTAGAGGGATTTACAAATAAAGATGAGGGGTACACAAAGCAAGACAGTCCATCTGCCTTGGACAGAAGCACTCTCCCAAGTATAGAAAGATCCCTTTGTAGCCAATTATTAAATATATTCTTTGTTTCCTTCACTTTGAGAGAAATTCATATGTTGTCTGACTAAGTGTTTTTTTTTGGTAGATGTATTCCTAAATATTCTATTTCCTTATCAGAGTCAAATAATCATAAAATTTCACATTTAGAAATGTTCAGTTTGAATCCAGATGCGATAGAGAATGCAGTGAGAGCATTAAGGGCATGGACGACCTGGTCTTTGTCTTTAAAAAAAAAAGAGTAGTATCGTCAGCCAGTTGGGAAATTTTTATTTCTCTGTTAAAAATAGATTAGCCATGCAGATTTGTATTATTCAGGATATCTAGAGATAAATTTCCACTACCAAAATGAATAAAAAGGGTGAAATTGGGCATCCCTGTTGTACACTTCTGTTGATACTGAATATTTTGTTAGTATTAAGGTTTAATATCACAGAACTATTTATATCTTTGTAAAAAATGTGAATGACTGAAAACATTTTCACCGAAACCAAAAAGTTTAAGAGACCGAAAGAGTAATTAATGTTCAATTGTGTCAAAGGCTTTACAGAAGTCCAAAACTAAAATGACAGCATCTGAGTCAATTGCATCTGAAGACTAAACAAATGTTGGAGCTTATGTGACGTCCCTTTTTGGCATAAACCAGAGCAATCAATTTGTAATCAATATTTAATAAAGTAATTGGTTTCCAATTGTCAATGAGAGAAGCGCGTCTTTATCAGGCTTCGGAATCAGTGAAATAAGGCCCTTTTTCATAGTGGAGACCATTTTACCATTTTCAATTAAACATAAAAAATAGGGTATTCTTGTAACTCCCAAAACTGTCTATAGAATTCAACTGACAGGCCATCAGGGCCAGGTTATTTCCCTTTTTTCATTGAATTCAGAGCCTCTCTAATTTCTTCGATTGACACAGGTGAATCTCAAACAGTGTAAATCTTCAATTACAGGGACATAATTCTGAACGTGGCAAATGTAGCCATCTTCCTGAAATTGTGAGTTGTAAAGATTTTCATGAAAGGAATTGACAAATGTTGATAATATCAGATATTGTAATGGGATCTTTGCATTATTTTACCTTTACTTAACTAGGCAAGTCAGTTAAGAACAAATTCTTATTGTCAATGACTGCCTAGGAACAGTGGGTTAAACTGCCTTGTTGAGACAGAATTTTACCTTGTCAGCTCTCGGATTCGATCTTGCAATCTTTGTTACTATTCCAACGCTCTAACCACTAGGCTACCTGCCGCCCTAAATATATCATTCATTTTGAGTGCCATTACAGATTTTATTTTCTAGTTTCTCTTTTCAAGTGCAAACAAATAACTGGTGTTTCTTTCCGAGCTCCCAGTTGTTTCATGTAGGGTGGCCTCTCCAAACGTCATATCCTGTGAGTGCTCGTGTGGAAGGTTTGCTGTTCTGTCTGGTTTGGACGGGGCCTGCTGATTAGAATGGAAGCACCAGCAAAAACAGCGGACTGAAAGCAAAGATTGTTATAACGTAAAAGGGAGAACAATAATACCGGAAAAAAAATACATATGAACTGTAATTCCAAATCATAACGACTTGTAATTCTTTAAAAGTTGACTAGTAACAACTAACGTACAATTCGTGAGTTCACCCGACCCACCGTTGTACTATCTTGCTAGCTAACGTTATGCTAAATTAGCTAACTAACCTGCAACAACACGCCGCCGTTGTGGGAAGAAAAACAAGCTCAGCTGGCATTCGTTGGTTATTTTTTTGGAGGCTGTGTGATCATTGGCAGAGATCAATACACCAGCTTGGAGAATCTGCAGAGGATTTGGTACTTCGTCAGAGCGTTATCCAGTTTGCTATTATTTCTGATATTTCGGGGAAAGAGTCTCTTTTGGCTAAAGAAGTCAAGGTAAGGAGCTCATCGTCAGTCGACGCAGAATCGAATGATTGATAACTAGCTGTTAGGAACTAACTAGCGAATGTTAGCCTGCTAGCTGCTAACATCCCAAAACTATAGGCAGTAAACCGTTAATTTACTATTCAATTGAAATTGCTTTATTGGCATGGGAAACATGTTTGCCAAAGCAAGTGAAATAGATAATACATAGGCGAAATAATCAATACAAAATGTACAGTAAACATTCCATTCACAAAAGTTTCAAAGGAATAAAGACATTTTAAATGTCATATGGCTATGTAGTGTCATGATGTACAAAAGGGAAAATAAATACACATAAATATGGGATGTATTTGCAATGGTGTTTGTTCTTCACTGGTTGCACTTTTCTTGTGCCAACAGGTCACAAATCTTTCTGCGGTGATGGCACAATGTGGTATTTCACCCAATAGATATGAGAGCAAAATTGAATATGTTTTTGATTTCTTTGTGGGTCTGTGTAATCTGAGGGAAATGTGTGTCTCTAATATGGTCATACATTTGGCAGGAGGTTAGGAAATGCAACTCAGTTTCTGCCTCATTTTGTGGGCAGTGTGCACATTTCTCTTGAGAGCCAGGTCTGCCTAGGGTGGCCTCTCAATAGCAAGGCTATGCTCACTGAGTCTGTACATAGTCAAAGCTTTCCTTAATTTTAGGTCAGTCACGTGATCCGGTATTCTGCAACTGTGTACTCTGTTTAGGGCCAAATAGCATTCTAGTTTGCTCTGTTTTTTTGTAAATTCTTTCCAATGTGTCAAGTAAATAACTTTTTGTTTTCACATGATTTGGTTGGGTCTAATTGTGTTGCTGTCCTGAGGCTCTGTGAGTTCTGTTTGTGAACAGAGCCGCAGGACCAGCTTGGGGACTCTTCTCTAGGTTAATCTCTCTCTAGGTGATGGATTTGTTATGGAAGGTTAGGGAATCCTTTTTTTTCAGGTGGTTGTAGAATTTAATGTCTCTTTTCTGGATTTTGATAATGAATGGTTATCGGCCTAGTTCTGCTCTGCATGCTTTATTGGGTGTTTTACGTTGTATAAGGAGGATGGATGTCTTCTGCATGCACAGTCTCAATTTGTTGTTTGTCCCATTTTGTGAATTCTTGGTTGTTGAGTGGACCCCAGACCTCACAATCATAAAGGGCTACGGGTTCTATAACTGATTCCAGATCCTAAAGGCCCTCCTTGCCTTGTCTCAGTCCATGTTGGACCACCAACAGAGCTGCCGAAAATGACTAATCAAGCCATGTCTTTGTTGGTGAATAGCAGTTTGTTTGGTTGATAACGTTAATGTGAACAAATTGGTCAGGTAGTCTGCTAGCTAGTTTACTTTATCACAGGTTACCGGTATCTTTTTAAAATATGTGGCTTTATCTTAGCATGTTTAGTAAGTAACTAGCTATCTACTAAGGTTAACGTTTTGTCTTGCTAACGTTGCTTAGTTAATGTAAGCTAGCTATGCTAGTTAGCTATTAATTTCAGTAGGCCATACAGGATGGATAATTGTAACTTCATTTTGTAAACATGTCATTGATAGCTAGGTAGAGATGGCTGGTTAGCTAGCCATCTGGCTATTGTTCACAGCAGGTCCTGCAGAGGCAAACTTGGTTCAGAGTGTGTTAACTAACCAATATCCATTGTTGTTCATTCACCCACACCTCCATGTAGTGGTGTCATTTTATCTGTCGACAACATTTTTTACTAGGGGCAGGTGTAGATTGCGACCTAGCCGATTAAACTAAACTCCAATATTTACGATGAGTTAAGTTGGCTAATATTGATTCATGGTCACCGTTCAACGTAACGTTACTCTGAAAAGGCCCGGTCATTTTAAGGCTTGCCCGCTTCAGTTGAAGTAGCCTCATGTTTCTTGTAGTAATGTTATTTAGCTAAGTTATATCACCCACAACCTAGTTTTTATTTTAAAAGTAGCAACCCACCCACCTAGTTGATGCTGTTATTTGGTGCTGTTTGAAGTCTATCAGTTCAAGTGTCTTACTGGTACCCAATTCAATCATCAAAATCAAGCCATTAAATAGCCCACAGATTTACACTTGATTATTTTAATAATGGATTTGGAATTGACTAAGTGCAAGGGATCCATTGGATTTTATCTCTGCAAACAGTACAGTTCAAACAGACACCAGTCACTTCTGTGTATTGTCAGGCCCCTCCCACTGTTTAATTTTATTGTGTTAACAAATAATCATTGAACATTTGACTACTCTCCCAATAGAATATGGTTAGATCTATGTAGCCTATCCTGTAGCACAACGTGCTGTCCATTGTTTCTAGGAATTGATAATGCTGGTTCACCTGTGTGGAGGCAGGTAGCCTAACGGTTAAAGGAAAATTTCATTCGTCTCTTTTGAAAGTTAAATGTCTTAAACTTGATTGCTGACATGCAAAACATTTTGGGACTATATCAATAATGGACTAATAGTTTTTGGGTGGAGTTTTCCTTTTAAGAACTTTGGGCCAGTAACCAAAGGTCCCCGAGCTGATTAGGTGGAAAATCTGTCGATGTGATGTGCCCTTGAGCAAGGCACTTAACCGTAATTGCTCCTCTAAGTTGCTCTGGATCAGCGTGTCAAATAAATGACAAAAATATAAAATGTTATGCTATTTCTGCCATCTTGGAGCTAGGAAGCAGAATGCTTAGGATCCCCACAGACGTCTGACCTATTAGACCTATTAGGGAAAAGCTCATCCTCTAAAGCGGAATCAACTTCGCATGTGATTCTTTGAAACTCACATGTCAATCTATTGGCCAAGAGACCAGTTGCCATGATGAGCTGCAGTTTGGATTGTGCTTTGTAGGTCTAATCTGAGATTTGACACTGCAGTGTTCAGGCATGTTGCCCATCCCTTGGAACAAAACAAATCGCCAGTGACATACCAGCAGAGAGCTCATCTCTTTACCTGGCAACACCAGAGTACCAGTACTGTAGCCTACCTCCATCTGTCATTACGACTAGCATCATGCCATTTTCCTTTGAAATGTCAGTTGGAATTCGGGGTAATAGGTAAACAAACCAAAAAGAGGCGACAGCTCAAGCTAGCTGCAAAAGGTTTCACCAAATAAGATCATGATGGTAGTACTAATTCCGTTTGTCTTGTTCCTCTAGAGCAGTGGTTCCCAAACTGAGGGGTCGGCAGGAACTCAACTTACTCTGTAAAGTTGTAATTGTAGAATGCACCTTGGGTATTGCATCATCAGTTCTTCTGGTCATGTTTTCTAGCCCAAAGATATTGTTTTAGTCACTTTAATATCACATGAATACACATGGCAAAATGTATAGAATTGCAAGAAAATTTGCTTTAAACCTGCAAAATTTCTCCATCAACAAGAGGGATGTGAACAGTTTGTCATCCTCAGTGCTTGTGTGCATAGAATTAGACGTGGAGCATGTGCGGGGGGAGGCAGGATGTTCCCCAATTCTGGAATGGTGGCCTGAGTGAAAAAGTTTGGGAACTCGTGCTCTAGAGGACTTCACGTGTGTATGAGATAAGGAAGCAGCAGCGGGGGGTGGGGAGTAGCTGGCAGTTATTTGGTTGTGTAGCCTAGTTGTGTAACAGCCGGGTGGGCAGTGCATCACAAGGTGGGGATTATTTGGTAGTCCAGTGTGGTGCCCATGGTAACCAGGAGTACGGCCAGCCTGTGCCAGGGCAAGCTGAGACAGGTGGCCGTTGGGCTCTAACTGGACAGAGCTGGCTGCAGAACAGACACAGACCCAACACTGTCTGGTGATGAGGATTCACATACACACGGCCAGAATCAGAAAGAGGAGTCAGTCAACACAGAGACTTGTTGGTTTAATAAAAAACATGTCAGCCTTGATGATCCAATTTTTTGCACTCATTTTACGCCTGCATGCCTGTAAAGGCGTCCGCATGCTTTCTCATCCAGAACAGTTTGGAACAGTTAGAGCATATATTATTACATTTTGTGACATTTTGAACAGATATGTAATGGTTCATTGGATCAGTCTAAAACTTTGCACACACACTGCTGCCATCTAGTGGCCAAAATCTAAAATCTTGCACCTGGGCTGGAATAATACATTATGGCCTTTCTCTTGTATTTCAAAGATGGTAGAAAAAAAACGGTTAATTTTCTTTGTATTATCTTTTACCAGATCCAATGTTCAATTCTCCTACATTAATTTCACATATCCACAAACTTCAGTGTTTCCTTTCAAATGGTATCAAGAATATGCTAATCCTTGCTTCAGGTCCTGAGCTACAGGCAGATTTGGTCATTTTAGGCAAAAATTGAAAAAAGGGTCCGATCCTTAAGAGGTTTTAACAAACAATAGAACTATGCACAAGGACTACTTTTAAAAATGTCCACTGAAAATGTTACACAAACATTTACAGTGCATTTGGAAAGTATTGACACCTTTTTCAACATTGTTACATTACAGCCTTATTCTAGAATTGATTACCTATTTTCTTCCCCCTCATCTACACACAATACCCCATAATGACATAGTGAAAACAGGTTTTTAGACATTTTAGCAAATTTAGGAACACATTTAAAACAGATGCATTATGTACATAAGTATTCAGACCCTAGCATCCCAAGTGGTGCAGCAGTCTAAAGCACAGCAGTGCTATCTGCATCACTGCAGATCCTGGTTCGATCCGAAGCTGTGTCGCACCGGCCACGACCACGAGACCCATGAGGCGACACAATTGGCACTGCGTCGTCCGGGTTAGGGGAGGGTTTGGCCAGCCGGTTTGTCCCTATCGCGCTCTAGCGACTCCTGTGGCGTGCTGGGCGTGATGCACGCTGACACGGTAGCCAGGTGTACGGGGTTTCCTCCAACACATTGGTGTGGCTGGGTTCCGGGTTAAGCGTGCATTGTGTCAAGAAGCAGTGCGGCTTGGCAGGGTCATGTTTAGGAGGACGCACGGTTCTCGACCTTCGGCTCTCCCAAGTCCGTACGGGAGTTGCAGCGATGGGACAAGACTGTAACTACCAATTGGATATTATGGAAAAAGGTGTGAAAAAATATATGAATTATTCAGACCCTTGGCTATGAGACTCGAATTTGAGCTCCGGTGCATCCTGTTTCCACCTGTGGTAAATGCAATCGATTCGACATGATTATGAAAGGTACACACCACAGTTGACAGTGCATGTCAGCGCAAAAACCAAGCCTTGTGGTCGAATAAATTTTCCGTAGAGCTCCAAGACAGGATTGTGTCGAGGTGCAGATCTGGGAAAGGGTACCAAAGAAATTCTGCAGCATTAAAGGTCCACAAGAACACAGTGGCCTCCGTCATTCTTAAATGGAAGAAGTTTGGAACCACCAAGACTCCTAGAGCTGTCCGCCCGGCCAAACTGAGCAATCGGGGGAGAAGGGCCTTGGCCAGGGAGTCGACCAAGAACCCGGAGCGCCAAGTCTAGGTCCAAAAGGCTTCTTAACAGCTTCTACCCCCAAAGCCATAAGGCTCCTAAACAGCTAATCAAAGGGCTACCCAGACCCCTCTTTTATGCTGCTGCTACTATCGGTTTATCTATGCATAGTCACTTTAATTCTACCTGAATGTACAAATTACCTGGACTAACCGGTGCCCCAGGACATTGACTCAATACCGGTACGCCCTGTATATAGCCTTGCTATTGTTATTTTACTGCTGCTGTTTAATTATTTGTTACTTTTATTTTCTATTTTTTATTTCACTCTTTTTTTTCTTAAAGCATTGTTGGTTAAGGGCTTGTAAAGTAAGCATTTCACTGTAAGGTCTACACCTGTTGTATTCGGCACATGTGACAAATACAATTTTATTTGATTTTGATTTGAACCCGATGGTCACTCTATAGAGCTCCAGAGTTACTCTGTGTAGATGGGAGAACCTTCCAGAAGGACAAACATCTCTGCAGCACCAATCAGGCCTTTATGGTAGTGGCCAGACGGAAGCCACTCCTTAGTAAAAGGCACATGACAGCCCGCTTTGAGCTTTCCAAAAGGCACCTAAAGGACTCTCAGACCATAAGAAACAAGATTCTCTGGTCTGATGAAACCAAGATTTACCTCTGGCCTGTATGCCAAGCACCACGTCTGGAGGAAACCTGGCACCATCCCTACAGGGAAGCGTGGGGCAGCATCATGCTGTGGAGATATTTTTCAGCGGCGGGGACAGGGAGGATAGTCAGGATCGAGTGAAAGCTGAATTAAGCAAAGTTCAGAGATCCTTGATGAAAACTTGCTCCAGAGCGCTCAGGACCTGACTGGTTGCGAAGGTTCACCTTTCAATAGGACAACGGCCCTAAGCACACAACCAAGACAACACAGGAGTGGCTTCGGGACAAGTCTCTGAATGTCCTTGAGTGGCCCAGACTTGAACCCGATCGAACATCTCTGGAGAGACCTGAAAATAGCTGTGCAGCGATGCTCCCCATCCAACCTGACAGAGCTTGAGAGGATCTGCAGAGAAGAATGGGAGAAACTCCCCAAATACTGGTGTGCCACGCTTGTAGCGTCATACCCAAGAAGAGTCAAGGCTGTAAATTGCTACCAAAGGTACTTCAATAAAGTACTGAGTAAAGGCTCTGAATACTTTTATATAAATGTGTTTTGTCTAAACCCTGTTTTTGCTATTGTGTGTTTAATTAAATCCAATTTTAGAGTAAGGCTGTAATGTACTATCCCTTACTCTACCATTGTACAGGTGATCATCACCAAGTAGCCTACAGGGATTTTTCTGTGTTTTTTTTGTTTGTTTTTTCAGGTCTAAATAGTTATTTTTGTTATTCATTATTATTACTTTTCGGGATGGAAAAACACGTGTTATTAAGTATGTAGAGAAGATAATGGACCGTGTGTGTGTGTGTGTGTATATATATAGATATCTTTGAGAACTAACAATCACCAAAATAGTAGCTTGACAGTCAGGGAGAATAGAAAATTCCAAAAACAATGAATTTAGTAGTTTTCATTTTGTTATGTTGGAGCAAAAGAACACAGGACGAAATCTATAGAATTGCAGGAAACTAGCTATAAAACGGCAAAATGTTCTCTCAGCTCAATGGAGAAATTTGTACAATTGCAGGAAATTAGTTTCTGCGGCGCCAAGATGGGGGGCCTCTATAATGTTCTCTAAAATGTAGCCGCCCCGACGACCAACCGTGCTCATTGCCACGCCCCCTGCCATGCAACAGTGTTTTTCCTATCGGACAGTGCCTCTTATTTCAAGTTTACATTACACACACATCTTGGAAAGTGATGTTTATGTAATCGTCATAAGTGCTATTTTCCATTGTCATAAGCCAACACAGTGACATGTTTTCATGATCATCAGTATTCAGTTTATTTCATTTTTAATATTAATCAATGAAAATGTATCCTCTTTTCAATTGTGGTTTATATCTTTATCTTTGGTCTTTCTGTCCCCCAGGTATTGAGACGTTTTTGTCAGAGACACATCTGCAGCCCTTCGCCAACAGTCACAGCTCCCCTTCCCCCCTGTGACACCCCCCCCCCCCCCCCCCCCGACACCCAGCAACCCTCCGTCCTCTACCCCAGCATGAACGACATCAGTGTGGTCCGAGAGGGCTGGCTCCATAAGAGGGGTGAGCTTCACTAGTTGCTGTTTCACTGTGTCTGTTACTCTGTTTCTAGGACACTGTGTCCACTTTACTCAGAATTAGTTAAACATAAACCCTAATATGTATGGTTCATGTGCCCCTCTCTAACTCCCGCTCCCTGCAGGAGAGTACATTAAGACGTGGAGGCCGCGGTACTTCATCCTGAAGAGTGATGGCTCCTTCATCGGCTACAAGGAGAAACCAGAGATGTCGTCCGACCACAGTCTCCCACCCCTCAACAACTTCTCTGTGGCAGGTTGGTCTCTGACATTCATGAGAGTTGCTGAGAGTTGCTTGGTGGTGGTCACACAGATGGGTTCTCAAAGTGTTTTATTACATTTTTTATTATTCCCTGTGTTTCCTCTCCTGGAATCCTCTCCTCACGTCATAGGGTGATGTTTTGAGGAGGTTTAGAGAAGATTGGAGGAGAGGAATCGAGGGACGACTATTGAGATTCACCCAGTGTCTACAGTAGCACACTCTAACCTCTCTATTACTCCCTGTCTGCAGAGTGCCAGCTGATGAAGACAGAACGGCCCAGGCCCAACACGTTTGTTATCCGCTGCCTACAGTGGACCACAGTCATAGAGCGCACCTTCCACGTGGAGAGTAACGAGGAAAGGTGAGAACGGAAAGGTCCAGAGGCAAAGACAACATGGAAGAGTTGAATGGGTGGTTTCTCTGTAAACTGGGCAATGCCCTCCTTCTCCAAGTTGTATTATTTTTACTAAACCAACTTTCAGGATTAGAGGTCTGCAATTGACCCCATTAGTGACCTCAACTGACCTCACTAGTTAATCACCCTCATCCCCACCATATCCACACACACTCAATCAATGTACATTCATGTCTTTTGGGCTTGAAGTGATCTGCATTTAACCCTCTCTCCTTCCAGGGAGGAATGGATGCGGGCGATCCAAGCGGTGGCCAACGGCCTGAAGACGCGAGAGGAAGAGGCGCCCATGGACATCACGTTTGGCTCCCCCAGCGACTGCAGCAGCATGGAGGAGATGGAGGTGGCCATGTCCAAGTCCCGCAACAAAGTGGTCAGTGTTCTCCTGTCCCCCTAGCAACCTAGCAGACCTTTCACTGTCCTCCTGTCCCCCTACCAACATAGCAGACCTGTCACTGTCCTGTCCCCCTACCAACCTAGCAGACCTGTCACTGTCCCCCTACCAACCTAGCAGACCTGTCACTGTCCCCCTACCAACCTAGCAGACCTGTCACTGTCCCCCTAGCAACCTAGCAGACCTGTCACTGTCCCCCTAGCAACCTAGCAGACCTGTCAGTGCTCTTTGTGTTTGTCCAACAGCCCTCCTCTAGATGTGGCTGCTTTTGTCCATTGGGAACTCTGTGTCCTAGTTCTGAATATCTCCTCCTTAGTAACAGTACCTCATCACAGCTGGTTTACCATCTCCCTATGTGACCTGGGCCATAGTGTGTGTTGGTGCATTTTCTGCTCCATTCTCTGCCTGTTCTTCATCTAAAACCGTTGTGCAGGTCTATGTATACTCTGTAATTGTCATGGTCAAATAAATACTGTCATCCAAGACTGAGATCTGAACTCTCATGGTGTGTGTGTGTGTGTCCCCACAGACCATGAGTGACTTTGACTACCTGAAGCTGCTGGGTAAGGGGACGTTTGGTAAGGTGATCCTGGTGAAGGAGAAGGCCACAGGGATGTACTACGCCATGAAGATCTTGAGGAAAGAAGTCATCATCGCTAAGGTAACCATTTGGCATCAAAGGAAATGACAGTCGCTCAGACAGAGGCGTACAAATGGTTCCTTTATATATGGTGCTACTTTTGACCGGTACCCATAGGGCGCTGGTCAAAAGTAGTAGTGCACTATATAGGGAAAAGTGTACCATTCTGTACGTAGCCAGACTTCTTCACCATACCCCTGGAAGTCTGCTGGTTTTGATGACTGTTACTTCTTGGTTCTATTGTGGGTTCTTGAGTGGCTCAGAAGTCCAAGTCCAGCTGTACACTGCTGGGTGAATGTCTGTCCCTCATGGTGTGTTTTTGTGTGACGTGTTCCATCAGGATGAGGTAGCACACACGGTAACAGAAAGCAGAGTCCTTCAGAATACGAGGCATCCCTTCTTAACGGTTAGTTCCTAACTGACATCATCTCCCCTTACTGAACACTGATTACATTTCACCAAAGTGCCACCTGATTCAAATTTGGTCACTAATTCTGGCTCTACCACCTCCCACACAGACACTGAAATACGCGTTCCAAACACATGACCGGCTATGCTTTGTGATGGAATATGCAAACGGAGGAGAGCTGTTCTTTCACTTGTCGCGGGACCGCGTGTTCACAGAAGACAGGGCACGGTTCTACGGTGCAGAGATTGTGTCTGCGCTGGAGTACCTCCACTCACGGGACGTTGTCTACAGAGACCTTAAGGTAATGGCTGCTTCCCTGTCTGGCTACCAAATGGGACTGGAAGTCTGGGTGATGTTTCCCTGACTCACCCATACATTTACACGCACCTCTTTACGTTGAAAGTATATTCTCAAGACTAACATTTCACACAATACGAAATATGGTCTGTTTCCTGGACCCAGATGAAACCCAGTCTTGGACTAAAAGTGCTTCTGAATTAGTCGCGGACTAGGGTCAATCCTACCACAGACTGCCTAATCTGGGTAAAGGAAAACAGCCCATATTTCCTATTGTGTGAAATGTTTCCATACTGTTTTACCCATTTCATATGTAAATACTGTATTATAGTCAAGTCCATCCTATTCAGCTATAGCTGTATGTGTGATACTATTCTATCCTACGTTTTCTTCAAATATACTACATATTCTATCCACATGCTGTCCATAACGTCTATACATCCCATCATATATAAATATGTGTATGCGACAATACATTGTGATTTGATTTGAGCAGTTAGCTGTCATGTCAGCGGTAGTGTTTTCTACTGCTGACTATCTCCTGTGGTCACTCATTCACTCTTCGTTCTCTCCGTCTCCCTCTTTCTCTTCAAGCTGGAGAACTTAATGCTGGATAAAGATGGACACATAAAGATCACAGATTTTGGACTGTGTAAAGAGGGAATCACAGACGGGGCTACCATGAAGACCTTTTGTGGTACTCCAGAATACCTTGCACCTGAGGTAACTACAGCATAGTGAACAAAATCATACATTCTAGTTGTGCTTTGAACAGTACATGGCAGTGTGTCCATTTAACAATTTCAGATGCATTCCTTGCTGGTTTCTTGTCTTGGATTGGTTTTCAGTCAATAATTCTCTATCCAGCAAAGAATACAAAGTTAATAACTCTACCATTGGAAAGTAAATGATTATCAACCGGAATAGACAGCCGGTCTGCAAATAGGTCATTGTTCACATTGCAACATAGGTAGAAAGAGAGACAGTGCCATGGCTTCCACAGAATTGGATTTGCTATTTCTCTTTTTCAGTTCTCACTCTCTCCCCCTCTCCTCCAGGTATTAGAGGACAATGACTACGGCCGAGCAGTGGACTGGTGGGGTCTGGGTGTGGTCATGTATGAGATGATGTGTGGTCGACTGCCCTTCTACAACCAGGACCACGAGCGGTTGTTTGAGCTCATTCTCATGGAGGAGATCCGCTTCCCCAAGAACCTGGCCCCCGAAGCCAAAGCCCTGCTTGCTGGCCTGCTCAAAAAGGACCCCAAGCAGAGGTGTGTGTTTCTGTCTTTTATTTATTTATATATATATATATATATATATATATAATTTATTTTCTTTTCTTTTTTTTTTTGTAGTGAAGAAAATAGTGACGATGCTGATGATGACTGATCATTTGTAGGCTTGGAGGTGGACAAGAAGATGCCAAAGACGTGATGACTCATATGTTCTTCACCACCATCAACTGGCAGGATGTGGTAGAGCGGAAGCTCTTGCCTCCCTTCAAGCCCCAGGTGACGTCTGAGACGGACACGCGCTACTTTGACGATGAGTTCACGGCACAGACCATCACCGTAACGCCCCCGGACAAGTGTGAGTTGAGTGTGTCTCTCTTTGTGTTTGTCTCACTGTTAAAAATGTTTCTTAATTGTGTGAAGAAAAACAAAATGTCCTTTGTGTATTAAATCTCCTGGTTCTGTCGGTCTTTACTCCAGACGACAGCTTAGACTCAGAAGACCAGGACCAGCGCACACACTTCCCTCAGTTCTCTTACTCCGCCAGCATACGGGAGTGACCTCTCTCTCACACTCACATGAGCAGGCAAGCTAACACACGTTCACACACACTAGCACTGCTGGGGAATTTGGATGACACAAACGCACACACACAAACTGACACACTCTCAAACAAACACTTGCACACTCACACCGGGAAGTGGTGAAAACATGGATCCTAGAGCATGACGTGATGACTGACCTCAGCAGGCCTGTGTGGATAGACTGGCGGCCCTGTCTCTCATTCTGACTGGACCAGGTGGAACAGGACAGGGCTGCCCTTGGCCATGCCTGCAGGACCCCGCCTGTCTGCCCTCCACACTACTACTACACTGGGCACATCAAAACATCGACAGCACTTTACCATCCCCGGGTTATGCCAGCAAATACCACCTCACCACCAGCCAAACGCATGTTGCACATATCCAACACACACAAACACTCTAACAAGCAACACATCAATCCTCCCATACACTGCAGATGTTTTTTTTTACTACTGGATAAAACAAATATATTTAATAATCCAAACAAATGTAGAAACACATGAAAGAAGAAGAAAAATATTTTTGGAGGGTGGGTGAAAAATATTTACTCCTTTTATTTTGATTGTTACGGTTTTAAAAGCCATATTTCTGTAATTTACAAGTGCTCTTGCTGAAACTTGCTGTTACAAATCATGTGGACTGTTCCTACAGAGGGAAAGCGAGTCGGGAGTGGGAGAGGGGTAAGAAGAAGTGTGTGTGTGTATACCTCGAAGGGAGCCATTTCCCTGCTTGCACTGTGTATATGAATGTGTTTGAGTGTGTGGAAGAGAATGTATGAACAACCATTTGAATCTCAACATCTGTTTTACGTTTATGCATCTGCATGGATGTCTTTTGGATTCAGCATGTCGGCTAAATGAGAAGAAAGGACACTACAGCACAGTCAAGGAGAGTTTTAAAGGGAAAAGAGAGGTGGTGGAGCCCTGTGGATTGACTTGTTCCCCTGGTGGTTAGAACGGTCATGAGAAAAGAAAGAATAGAGTGACTACAGCTCCAGCCTGACCAATCCCCTGTCTGGAGCCCAGATCCCCACACAGCCATTAACATTGTTCCAGTAGCTGTCACTCCCTCTGAACAGAAATATCCTGGAGAATAGCTATCAATCATTTGTTCAAATCATCGGTTTACTTTTTATTTTGATGTAAAGATGTTGTTTTTTAAATAATTTTAATGTTCCCATATTTAAGGATGAAAACGTTTTAATCATGGATCAATTCTGGATCAATTGACTCCAATTCTGGTGTGAACCAGAGATGCTGTATATAATGACAAGATGGTCTTGTCTCTGCTCTAACAATGGGAGTCGTCCCAAAGGCCGGAGGGTAGTCGATCTGCTTGTCGCTGTATTCTCTAGTGGACAGATTTTGACGGGAGCGGAACCTCTCTCTTTGCTTCCTCTCTGTGTGACCCTCACATGATGCACCAGTCTTGAATGTGTGCGTACTCCCCGTCAGCCATATAGAGGAGTGGTTGCAGGTGAAACAACCATTGTGGTCCACAGCTAAGTGCTGTGACATATTTATTTTTTGCCTTTAAAAAAACAACAGAAAAAAAAGGTTCCTTCACTCACAGAACATTTCATTTATCTTTGATTTAATTTGTTCCCTTTTGGTCCACCTATTCCATAACTGGAAGACATTGTCTCATTTAATTATATATTATATTAAATGTGTGTGTATATAAAACAAGTTTAAACATGTTAATTTTTCTTTTGTTCTATCATTCATGTGTTCCTATTTTGTGTGTACTTATGCACAGCAGCAGGTTGATGTGGGGCATTGTAGAACAGCTCCTGTATCCTCAGTGGGTTAGTATAGTCTGACTGCTGTACTCCAAGGCTGAGGCTATGGGAAACATCCCTCTCCACCATCCCTTCTTGCCTAAGGCCAATATTCAGCCGTGGTAAATGCAGTTTCAGAAACGGCAGGACCGGATTTCAGGAACAACCTCTGATGGACCTTTTGTCGTTTTCAATGTTAGGACGGCCACGAGGGGGTGCTGTAGACCTTTTGTAATGTTGACACTGGCAGTAAAGCCACGCTGTCTGCACCTTGTTGCAGTCTGTCTCAATAAAGTGAACATGCTTTGTCTAGTAGTGTGTACAACTAACATGCAAGCCAACATCCCTGACCTCTCCTGTAGGCTTTACACACAGACAATTCATATGGAACTCTTCACTGGCAATGTAAATACCAAAAAGGCTTAATGAATGCATCATTTATAGGCTAGAAGAGGGGAAATCTGCAGCTTTGTAGATAGAATGTGAGTTGTAGCTTTACAATGATTACCTTGCTTCTCTGTATTTTGAATGTGATCAATAGTCACGAATGTCATCGCAATGCTGGTGTACCAAGAATTCTTATCTTATTGAGTTAGCTCCTCCCCAGCTAAACCTCAACTAAGGTAAGCAATTTTTTAGGGAGAAGACTATGTCCTGGTAGACAGCTTCAGCCCTCTTGTTGCAAGATTTTACATTGTGACAATTATGTGCCAGTAAAGACTTTTACTGAATTAAGTGTTTGTCTCTTCATTTGGGTTACCGGGTTCAATATCCCATATGCTACCTTCTGCCATTGTACCCTCGAGCAAGGCACTATACCCCTAATTTCTCCCGGTGCGCTGCTTTGCAGCAGCCCCTGCTCCCAGCCTGTAATGTGTAAGAGGACTGAGCATGTCCCCATTCTCATCAACGGGGCTGCAGTTGAGCAGGTTGAGAGCTTCAAGTTCCTTAGTGTCCACATCACCAACAAACTAACATGGTCCAAGCATACCAAGACAGTCGTGAAGAGGGCACAACAAAACCTATTCCCCCTCAGGAGACTGAAAAGATTTGGCATGGGTCCTCAGATCCTCAAAAAGGTTCAACAGTTGCACCATCGGGAGCATCCTGACTGGTTGCATCACTGCCTGGTTTGGCAACTCCTCGGCCTCCGACCGCAAGGCACTACAGAGGGTAGTGCGAACGGCCCAGTACATCACCGGGGCAAAGCTTCCTGACATCCAGGACCTCTATACCAGGCGGTGTCAGAGGAAGGCCTGAAAAATTGTCAAAGACTCCAGCCAACCTAGTCATAGACTGTTCTCTCTGCTACCACACGGCAAGCGGTACCGGGGCGCCAAGTCTAGGTCCAAGAGGCTTCTAAACAGCTTCTACCCCTAAGCCATAAGACTCCTGAACATCTAATCAAATGGCTACCCAGACTATTTGCACTTTGTATCGGTACCCCCTTGTATATAGTCTATTGTTATTTTACTGCTGCTCTTTAATTACTTGTTACTTTTATCTCTTATTCTTAAATGTATTTTTTTTAAACTGTATTGTTGGTTAGGGGCTGTTAAGTAAGAATTTTACTGTAAGGTCTACACCTGTTGTATTCGGCGCTTGTGACTCATTAATTTTGATTTGATGTGTGTCTGTTTGGGTACCGTGACAACAAATAGACTAATAAAGCAAGCAATAAAGCATTGTATTTTAAAAGTTTTGAATTACAAATTGATTGATGTAGGCTAATTCCTCATTAGCCAAATGTATACTGAATATGTAAAAGTGTAAACTGATCAGGGATCAGTCACATACATGCAAATCATGACGTCTACGTCCCCAACTCCAATTAGTCAATCACGTGTGTTTATTAGCCGACGGTCAGATTATGTTGACAGTTTTTTTTGTCTCTCGCGTCTCATCCGCCACTCCTCGTGGTTTCAAGTAGCTGCAGAGCCTCTTAAGTGAATTTGCTGTCTCCGGATCGAAGCATCATGGCCAAGACCGGATTCTGCGATTCCATACCACTGCTGGACTTGCACAAGAAGGTGAGTTTAAAGTATAAATATAATGCGTACAGTTTTGAATATTCGACGTCCCATAATGTGTCCAAACATTTAAATGCGCGCAACACCGGTGACACACCTGCGAGTTTGTGACAAACTCACATGTGACAAAATGTAACAGGTGTTAACCTTACCGTGAAGTGCTTACTTAGAAGCCCTTAACTCGATTTTCTTTAACTGCATGGTTGGTTAAGAACATATTTACCAAATAAAGTAAACTGGTTATATCTGTATACCCGTCACACGACCCACTGGTTGATGTTCAGTTATAAAACCCTTTAGCCTCACTCCCCCCGGAGATACCTACTGCAGCCCTCGTCCTCCACATACCACACCCGTTCTGCCAGTCACATTTTGTTAAAAGGTCCCAAAAGAGAACACATCCCTGGGTCGCTCCTCTTTTCAGTTCGCTGCAGCTGCCCAATAATGTTTGTACCATGTTTTATGCCGCTACCATGCTGTGTTGTCATCTTCTCTTGTGGGGTAATGGCCGGGAAAACGGTGTTGTGGCAGGCAAGAGTGTTTGGGAATAATGACAAGCGCACCTGGGGAACTTTGTTTTCACATTGCCCTAAAAAAGGGAAACGGCCGAGAAATTCAAGCGAATCAAACTCAGACCAACTCTCGATGGTCTGTTCGTTTGGCTTCGGGGGCTCTTTTTGAGGGGTCTGAGTTTCTTTTGGAGTGTTGACGCTGAACAAAGAATTAAGCAAACCGCACTGAGTTCACATAAATTGGCTGAAAGGGACAAAGTGAGGACACCCTAACACACGTTGCTTGTGATATGGTTTCTATGAAGCATAAAGACATTACCTTTTTCATATCAGCAAGACATCTTAAAAAAATATTAAATTAGTACACACATGTAGGGTTAGGGTTTCCACATGGCTGTGTAGGGTTAGGGTTTCCACATGGCCGTATTTCCATGTCAAAGTGCTTGTTTGCGGAGAGCAGATGGAAGAGGTGACTACCTTATGCAGCTACTGTAGCTAATTAGCACGTGTCGAACAGGAGACGGACACCACAAATGTGTTGTCACTGAAAAATACTGTTGGCTGCAACTGTTACAACTGGTTAAAACTGTACAGCAGTAGAGGCTTTTGAGGGAGGACAGCTCATAAGTAATGGCTGGAAGGGAGAAAATGGAATTGATGTATTTGATACCGTTTCGCTCCAGCCATTACCACGAGCCCGTTCTCCCAAATAAAGACACCAATAAAGACACCACCAGCCTCCTGTGGTGTGCAGTAAGTGTTTGTTTTGCATTTGTGAAGTACTTTTGATGTGATATGAAAGTAGAGGGATTTGTTTCTAGAACCATACCGCAACTGAGCATTGGTTCACGTTTAGATGTATTTGGCTGTTTTGGTTTGCCTGTTTTTATAAAAGTAAAAAGCCTTTAAACATTTCATGCAATTCTACATACTTTTATTGTTGCATGTTGCGTTTATATTTTTGTTCAGTATAATTCGGTCCTTATCAATTGATTAAGCTATTAACTTACTCTACAATAGAATACATAAACCCTGGCAGATTTTAGGGAAACACTTGTGACCTTCTCTCGTTGGGTTTTGTCACAGAAGTGTAGCCAGCAGTTGAAGCTTACATTTTTTAAGTATCCATGTCCATTCTTAGCCTGTAATTTGTGTGGTATAAAAGCCTTTAAACATTTCATGCAATTCTACATTTATATATTAGCAGATTTTATTTATTTTTATACCACACAAATTACCAGAATTACAGGCTAAGAATGGACATAGATACTTTGAAATGTTAAGCTTTAACTGCTGGCTACTCTACTACTTGGAGTCCACCTGTGGTAAATTCAGTTGGTTGGACATGATTTGAAAAGGCACACACCTGTCTATGTAAGGTCCCACAGTTGACAGTGCATGTCAGAGCAAAAACCAAGCCATTAGGTCAAAGGAATTGTCTGTAGAGCTCCAAGACAAGATTGTGTAAAGGTACAGATCTGGGGAAGGGTACCAAAAAAGGTCTACAGCATTGTAGGTCTCCTTAGAACACAGTGGCCTCCGTTATTCTTAAATGGAAGTAGTTTGGAACCACCAAGACTCTTCCTAGAGCTGGCTGCCTGGCGGAACTGAGCAATCGGGGGAGAAGGGCCCTGGTCAGGGAGGTGACCAAGAACCCGATTGTCATTCTGACAGAGCTCCAGAGTTCCTCTGTAGAGATGGGAGAGTCTTCCAGAAGGACAACCATCTCTGCAGCACTCTACCATCAGGCCTTTATGGTAGTGGCCAGACGGAAGCCACTCCTCAGTAAAAGGCACATGACAGCCCGCTTGGTTTGCCAAAAGGCACCTAAAGGACTCTCAGACCATGAGAAACAACGTTCTCTGGTCTGACGAAACCAAGATTGAACTCTTTGGCCTGAATGCCAAGCGTCACGTCTGGAGGAAACCTGGCACCATCCCTACGGGGAAGCATGGCGGTGGCAGCATCATGCTGTGGAGATATTTTTCAGCGGCAGGGACTGGTAGGTTAGTCAGGATCGAGTGAAAGCTAAATGAAGCAAAGTTCAGAGATCGTTGATGAAAACCTGCTCAGGACCTCCGACTGGGGGTGACGGTTCACCTTCCAACAGGATAACGACCCTAAGCACACAGCCAAGACAACACAGGAGTGGCTTCGGGACAAGTCTCTGAATGTCCTTGAGTGGCCTAGCCAGAGCCCAGACTTGAACCCGATCGAACATCTCTGGAGAGACCTGAAAACAGCTGTGCAGCAATGCTCCCCATCCAACCTGACAGAGCTTTGAGGATCTGCAGAGAACTCTCCAAATACAGGTGTGCCAAGCTTGTAGCATCATCCCCAAGAAGACTCAAGGCTGTAATTGCTGCCAAAGGTGCATCAAAGTACAGAGTAAAGGGTCCGAATACTTATGTAAATGTTTTATTTTTAATACATTTGTTAATATCTAAAGCTGGTTTCTCTTTGTCGTGTGTAGATCGAGGGGGTGGGGAATCCATTTTAGGAGGCTGTAACAAAATGTGGAAAAAGTTAAGGTCTGAATACTTTCCAAATGCATTTTCAATTTCAGACAAGCGGATGGTTTAATTTTTAAATCTAGTCCAGGGGAGGGTCATTGTAATTTGTCAGATGTCAATATTTCTGTTTTTAGAATGCTTATTAGGATATAAACTCAGCAAAAAAAGAAACGTCCCTTTTTCAGGACTGTCTTTCAAAGATAATTTGTAAAAATCCAAATAACTTCACAGATCTTCATTTGTAAAGGCTTTAAACACGGTTTTCAATGCTTGTTCAATAAACAATTAATGAACATGCACCTGTGGTCGTTAAGACACTAACAGCTTACAGACGGTAGGCAATTAAAACTTAGGGCAATAAAGAGGCCTTTATACTGACTCTGAAAAACATCAAAAGAAAGATGCCCAGGGTCCCTGCTTATCTGCGTTAACGTGCCGTAGGCATGCTGCAAGGAGACATGAGGACTGCAGATGTGGCCAGAGCAATAAAGTGCAATGTCCATACTGTGAGACGCCTAAGACAGCACTACAGGGAGACAGGACGGACAGCTGATCGTCCTCGCAGTGGCAGACCACGTGTAACAACACCTGCACAGGATCGGTACATCTCAACATCACACCTGCCGGACAGGTACAGGATGGCAACAACTGCCTGAGTTACACCAGGAACGCACAATCCCTCCATCAGTGCTCAGACTGTCCGCAATAGGCTGAGAGGCTGAACTGAGGGCTTGTAGGCCTGTTGTAAGGCAGGTCCTCACCAGACATCACCGGCAACAACGTCGCCTATGGGCACAAACCCACCGTCCCTGGACCAGACAGGACTGGCAAAAAGTGCTCTTCACTGACGAGTCGCGGTTTTGTCTCACCAGGGGTGATGATCGGATTCGCGTTTATCATCGAAGGAATGAGCGTAACACAGAGGCATGTACTATGTAGCGGGATTGATTTGGAGGTGGAGGTTCTGTCATGGTCTGGGGCAGTGTGTCACAGTATCATCGGACTGAGCTTGTCATTGCAGGCAATCTCAACGCTGTGCATTACAGGGAAGACATCCTCCTCCCTCGTGGTACCCTTCCTGCAGGCTCATCCTGACATGACCCTCTAGCATGACAATGCTACCACGCACAGAACAAGCAGTATGGCTGATTTCCTGCAAGACAGGAATGTCAGTGTTCTGCCATGGCCAGCAAAGAGCCCTGATCTCAATCCCATCGAGCACGTCTGGGACCTGTTGGCTCGGAGGGTGAGGGTTAGGGCCATTCCCCCCCAGAAATGTCCGGGAACTTGCAGGTGCCTTGGTGGAAGAGTGGGGTAACATCTCACAGCAAGAACTGACAAATCTGGTGCAGTCCATGATGAGATTCACTGCAGTACTTAATGCAGCTGGTGGCCACACCACATACTGACTGTTACTTTTGATTTTGACCCCCCCCCCCCCCCCACCACTGTTCAGGGACACACTATTCCATTTCTGTTTGTCACATGTCTGTGGAACTTGTTCAGTTTGTCTCAGTTGTTGAATCTTATGTTTATACAAATATTTACGTGTTAAATTGAAAATAAACGCAGTTGACAGTGAGAGAACGTCTTTTTTTTGCTGAGTTTATATAGGTAACCATTCTGAACATTTCCATCCGTCCCGAAGATGTATTTTTGGCTGCCTCCAACACAGGTGGCGGAAGAGAGACGAGCCCCCTTAAGAGCCTTGGCCAATGCCTGTGGGCCCAAAGAGCGTTGGCAGCCCCAGGAGGGAGAGTCCAGGGGGACCTACCAGAAAACTGAGCCAGAGGCCAGATGGGTACGCCTCCTCTTTCATTCTGCTATAGCCTGACCTCTCTTCTATTCCATTTCCTCTTCCCCCTGTTAATGCTCTTCTGTCTGTTCTGGAGTGTAATCATTAGTCCATACAGTTCAATTTGAGTTTCTATTGGACAAATTCAGGTAGGTTCCTTTCAGTTTGCTTATGTTTAAGCGTTTTGCAACAGAATCGGCGTAATGAATAAACACCAGCTGCGAAGGCTCGCATTTAAGTGCATATACTAATTTCTGTCTCACCCCATTGATTGCTCTCTGGTCTTTATGCATCGAGTACACTTCACATCAAATCATTTATTGAAGTCTCAGAATAGTATGTGGAGTCTCCATATTAATGCACTCTTACAATACCATATTTTGACATCTTATCCTTCCTCTGTGCCACGCTCTGTGTTAATGTAATTGTCCTGCTGTCTATGTCTGTGCAGGCCAGGAGGCTGCCTGTGTCGACAGATGATGGCATTATCATGGGCTTCCATGAGGACGACAGCCCCTCTCATTCAGGTCACTGCAATATACTCCTGTACCAAATATGGCTTGACACACAATTATATGCTATGTCTGTACTAAGTTAACCCTAACTCTACTAAGGTCAGATGGCTGTATGGAGGAAGAGGCTGTGCTGATCTACCTGCATGGCCTCCAGGGCCTCTATAGCCTGCAGGCGTTGGTGCCTGGCATGCTTCGACATGAGACTGAGCTGGCCATGGAGACGCTTGGGCTTATCTACGACAGGAGCTACGCATGGGACATCTTTTCTGACATGATGGTAGGGGTGTAATAGAGGTGGTTCCATGTAATGAGTAGCCTTGCCTCAGACCCAGGTAGTCTTGTTAGATCCCAGAGTTAATTCCTAGGCTTTTTAGCTTCCTAGGCTTTAGCTCACACTCTTGTCACAACTTAGGAAAGTTGAACAAGATTGGAAGTAGGCTTGTATTCTTAGTCCAGAATCGCTCTACATTTGAATCAGTAAACAGGTTTCCATCTACAGTTTTTATGCAGTCGTATCATTTCCTTTTTTATCACGTCTGCTGTGATGCAACAGGAAGTTTTGGTACAATTTCATAAATGCAGACAGAGAATTTGTTCGTTCTACATGGTGGGATCTTTTTGTCTAAAATGAATTCATCAAGATATTGATATAGCAACAATAAACCTTGAGTCATGACATGGCGTGCCAAGACCAGAGTAGGCACATTTGCTATTTAATCCAACCGTTCTTGTGACAAACTATCAGTTGAGTTGAAACTGCGATTGAAAAGCAAACTAGATTTTGGGGGAAAACTTAAAAGTATATTTTGTGTGCAGTACATCATCACGCACTGATTTTTGTCTGCAAATTTCAGTTTGGTGGGAACGCCACTGGGAACTTTTAAATATCCGCATGTAAATCTTTCGCCAATTGGATGGAAACCAAGCTAGTTGGTTTGCTGTACCTCTGTCATTGACACTGCCTTCTTTTCCAGAGAAGTCAGTTGCGGTTCACCTTCCCCAATGCAGACCTACCCAGACCTTTCACATACACCACCCGTGCCATCCTGGTTGACTGGCTCATCCAAGTCCATGTGAGTTCCCCTCATGTCCCTCTACTATTTATCTAAAAGGATTTCCTGGTTAAAATGTACTCAACTTGCTACTTCTCAAATTTAGGAAATGTGCACTTGACAACAGGTTGACCCTCTACTGTGAAGCAGTTTTTAAGCAGATGCCCTTCAACTTACCTAAGACTAAATGTATGTGGTAGAATTCAGGCCATTGTGTCCTCCCATCACCCCTGCCTCTTACAGGAGGTGTTCCATTTCTCAGAGGAGACCCTGTACCTGTCTGTCCACCTCCTGAACCGCTGCCTACATCAGATCAAGGTGAACACAGCCAAACTGCAGCTGCTGGGAGTAGTCTGTCTCTTCCTGGCTGCCAAGAAAGAAGAGTGTCTTCTCCCTGAGGTATTCTACATCAGACCTGGGTCTGATACATATGGTGCTCTTCACCAACGTTTTCCCTCGCTGAAGCCATTATGCCTAGCTTGGTGTAGCATAATCAAGTAAGCGTTGGATATATGTCGGCTTCTTCCAGACTTTCAAACACTGACAGTGGGAGCTATAGAAGGGGATTGAGCAGGGTTGTTTTTGGACCAGGGCTTTCTCTAGTGTTCTCCAACCCCCTCTATCCAGGTATCGGAGCTGTGCTTCCTCATGGAGAACGGCTACTCCAATAGACAGCTGCTCCGTATGGAGCGCCGGGTCCTCACTGAGCTGAAGTTTGAGCTTTCCCACTGCTCTCCGCTGCACTTCCTGCTCCTCTCTGCCTCAATTGCCCACTGCAGCGCCAAGGTAGGTGAACCCTCAACACTAACTCAGCAGAGTTTGGCCAGATTCTAGAATGGATGCCATGTTGGCTCCTTTATTCTCTAAATGTTGGTGAGGTAACAATACGAGTGCCTCCGACAGTTCCCTCTGAAATTACAGCGCAGTGAAAATAACAGCTGTTTTTATTGTTAGGCATTCGGGATAATATGTATCCAAATTGGTACCGTATTGTGATGTCCAGTGAAGGTAGACATGCAATTTGTTGACATCTTAATAGGGATCTGAAACTTTCCGAAATAAACCGCACAATGCAGAAGCGTCAATTATCACCTAGCAAGTGCTATGTGGCGCCCTCGGAATGTTCAGACAGAAACCGCATTGGCCAATTGACTGCTTTAACCTAGTTGCTAGTCAAGCTGCTCCGATTATCAGATCCACATGAACATGTTGGTAATCTGAGATGTGCAGCACAACCGCAATACAGAACCTGGAACGTCTCCCTTTACGCGTCTCTGCGTCCAGGTGGTGTGGATGGCCCGTTACCTGCTGGAGCTCTCTCTGTTGGAGGGACAGTGTGTGGTGTTCCTGGCTGCCCACCTGGCTGGTGCTGCCCTCTGTCTGGCCCGCAGGGTACTGCAGGAGCCCCCCACCCCAGAGGGAGAGACTGCATGGTGTGTTGCCTCCAGTATCCACGTGGGCAGGTGAGGAGAGGCTCTTTCTTGATTGCAAATATACTTGACATATGATACCCAATCATTTTCACTATTAGACTTTCAAGGAGAATGTACTTCTGTTGTGTTTTGACCCAACCTTTTTCAGTGAGACGACCCTGCTGAGGATAATGCTCATCCAGGCAGGGGCTGCAGCCCGGGCCCAGAGCAGAGACACCCGTGCTACTTTCCTCAAGTACTCTACAGCGGGGACCATGCATGTCAGCAGCCATCCGGCTCTGCTGAATGCCCCCTGTCTGTTGGGCCTGCCAACTGCACACACCTGATGCCCCACAGTAGCCTACACATGAATGAGGTGCGCGTCACTGTTTTTCTATGGGAATGGGCCATTTTAGGAGGAATGACTCACATTATGATGAAGGGAGACGGACATCCTAAATGAGGACTGCAGAGGGTCTATTGGCCCTTACAGTCACCTTTTACTTCTGACAGACATTTCATATTGTAAACGAGCAAGCTTGAGATGAAGGCTTGCGAGAATACATTTGACCCACCACATCAAGAAGAGGTGTGAGGGGGAGGAAGGGGACGTCAATATAATATGCAGTACCAAACTGACTTGTATGGTTAAGCAGGACTTGAGTGCCTGTTCTGGACTGGCCAGTGCCACCTTTCTTTTATGCTCTTATCTTGGATCTAATTGCGAATAAAAAAAAAATAACAAGTTTGGTCTTTCAATGACTTCATATTTTTTACTCTTTCTTGTAAAATGTTGGGACAAAAAAAAGCAGGCTTCCATTGTTTAAATGTGACATGGTTTAATGAACTTTTTTAATAATGTTAAATAAAGTTGTCTGCTAGCATTTGTTGTAAGATACCTCTAAGTTTCTGCCTGTACTTATTTATATTGCCGGGCTACCTCTGCCCCTTAGCTCAGGGATTCTTGAAAGTCGACAATCCTTGTCCAGCAGATAAACTACTGTCTACAGTGCAGTCGAAGTATTCAGACCCCTTTTTCCACATTTTGTTACATTAAAGCCTTATTCTAAAATTGATAAACAATATAATGACAAAGGGAAAACTAGGGGAAAAACGTGCACATTTATGATTTTAAGATCCTTTATGTATTTAGACTCGTGCTATGAGACTGGAAATTGAGCTCTAGTGCATGCTCTCGTCATTGAGCATTCATAAATGTTTCTAAAACTTGATTGGAGTCAACCTGTGGTAAATTCAATTGGTTGGACATGATTTGGAAAGGCACACCTGTCTATATAAAGTCTCACAGTTGACAGTGCATGTCAGAGCAAAAACCAAGCCATGAGGTTGAAGGAATTGTCTGTAGAGCTCAGAGACGACAAGATTACGTTGAGGCACAGATCTGGTGAAGGGTACCAAAAAAAATTCTGCAGCATTGAATGTCCCCAAGAACACAGTGGCCTCCGTCCTTAAATAGAAGTTTGGAACCACCAAGACTTCCTAGAGCTGACCGCCCGGCCGAACTGAGCAATCGGTGGAGAAGTGGCCAGACGGAAGCCACTTTTCAGTAAAAGGCACATGAGTGCGTTTGCCAAAAGGCACCTGAAGACACTCAGACCATGAGAAACAAGATTCTCTGGTCTGATGGAACCAAGATTGAACTCCTGCCAAGTGTCACGTCTGGAGAGAACCTAGCACAATCCCAACGGGGAAGCATGGTGGTGGCAGCAAGCTGTGGGGATGTTTTTAAGTGGCAGGGACTAGAAGACTGGTCAGGATCGAGTGAAAGCTGAATGAAGCAAAGTTCAGAGATCGTTGATGAAAACCTGCTCAGGACCTCTGATTGGGGGTGATTGTTCACCTTCCAACAGGATAACGACCCTAAGCACACAGCCAAGACAACACAGGAGTGGCTTCGGGACAAGTCTCAATGTCCTTTAGTGGCCCAGCCAGAGCCTGGACTTGCTGGCAGCATTCTGGATCATTGCTACTCTAACTTCCTCAAAGCATACAAAGCCCTCCTTTCGGCAAATATGACTGACATTTTGTTGCTCCCAGCCTATAGACCGAAACTAAAGCAGGAAACGCCCGTGCTCAGGTCTGTTCAATGCTGGGCCGACAAATCTGATTCCACACTATAAGATTGCTTCGATCACGTGGACTGGGTTATGTTCTGGATAGCCTCAGACAACATTGATGTATCCGCTGATTCAGTGAGCGAGTTTATTAGCAAGTGCATCGGTGGTGATGTACCCACGGTGACTATTAAAACCTGTGGATTGATGGCAAAATTCACACAAAACTGAAAGCGCGAACCACTGCTTTTTAATCAGGGCAAGGTGACGGGAAACATGACCGAATACAAACAGTGTAGCTATTCCCTCCAAGGCAATCAAACAAGCTAAGCGTCAGTATAGAGACAAAGTAGAGTCGAAATTCAACGGCTCAGACACGAGATGTATGTGGGGTCTATTGTCAATCACGGATTACAAAAAGAGAACCAGCCCCGTCGCGGACACGGTCTTGCTCCCAGAGAAACTAAACAATTTCTTTGCTCGCTTTGAGGACAATAGTGTCACTGACACGGCCCGCTACCAATCCTTCACCGCAGCCAACGTGAGTAAAACATTTTAAACGAGTTAACCCTCGCAAGGCTGCCAGCCCAGATGGCATCCCTAGCCGTGTTCTCAGAGCATGCGCAGACCAGCTGGCTGGTGTGTTTACAGACATATTCAATCAATCCCTATCCGTCTGCTGTTCCCACATGCTTCAAGAGGGCCATCATTGTTCCTGTTCCCAAGAAATCTAAGGTAACTGAGCTAAACGACTATCTCCTCGTAGCACTCACTTTCATCATCATTAAGTGCTTTAAGAGACTAGTCAAGGATCATATCACCTCCACCCTACCTGACACCCTAGACCCACTCCAATTTGCTTACCGCCCCAATAGGTCCACAGACGACGCAATCACACTGCACACTGCCCTAACCCATCTGGACGAGGAATACCTATGTAAAGAATGCTGTTCATCGATTACAGCTCAGAATTTAACACCATAGTACCCTCCAAACTCATAACTAAGCTTGAGACCCTGGGTCTCGACCCCACCCTGTGCAACTGGGTCCTGGGCTTTCTGACAGGCCGCCACCAGGTGGTGAGGGTAGGAAACATCTCCACCCCGCTGATCCTCAACACTGGGGCCCCACAAGGGTGCGTTCTCAGCCCTCTCCTGGACCCCCTGTTCACCCATGACAGCTTGGCCAAGCACGCCTCCAACTCAATCATCAAGTTTGCAGACGACACTACAGTGGTAGGCTTGATTACCAACAACGACGAGACCGCCTACAGGGAGGAGGTGAGGGCCCTCAGTGTGGTGTCAGGAAAATAGCCTCACGCTCAACAAAACAAAGATGGTCGTGGACTTCAGGAAACAGAAGAGGGAGCACCCCCCCTATCCACATCGACGGGACAGTAGTGGAGAAGGTGGAAAGTTTTAAGTTCCTCGGCGTACACATCACGGACAAACTGAAATGGTCCACCCACACAGACAGCGTGGTGAAGAAGGCTCAACAGTGCCTCTTCAACCTCAGTAGGCTGAAGAAATTTGTCTTGTCACCAAAAACACTCACAAACTTTTACAGATGCACAATCGAGAGCATCCTGTCGGGCTGTATCACCTCCTGGTACGGCAACTGCTCCGCCCACAACCGTAAGGCTCTCCAGAGGGTAGTGAGGTCTGCACAACGCATCACCGGGGGCAAACTACCTGCCCTCCAGGACACCTAAACCACCCAATGTCACAGGAAGGCCAAAAAGACCAAGGACAACAACCACCAGTCAGTACAGATGCATCAAAGCTGGGACTGAGAGACGGAAGCTGTTTTTCAATCTCAAGGCGTTCCGACTGTTAAACAGCCATCACTAACATTGAGTGGCTCAAATCTAGCCACTTGAATAATAAAAATTGGATGTAATAAATGTGTCACTTCAAACAATGACACTTTATATAATGTTTACATACCCTACATTACATCTCTTATGTATATACTGTACTCTACCATCTCTGAATGTCCTTGAGTGGCCCAGCCAGAGCCCAGACTTGAACCCGATCAAACATCTCTGGAGAGACCTGAAAATAGCTGTGTATCAATGCTCCCTATCCAATCTGACAGAACTTGAGAGGATCTGCAGAGAAGAATGGGAGAAACTCCCCAAATACAGGTGTGCCAAGCTTGTAGCGTCATACCCAAGTCTCAAAGCTGTAATCGCTGCCAAATGCGCTTCAATAAAGTAAAGGGTCTGAATATTTATATAAATATATTTCTGTTATTTAATTTTGCATAAATTAGCAAAAATGCTTTGTCATTATGGAGTATTTGGTGTAGATTGGGGGGGGGGGCAGTTTAATCAATTTTAGAATTAGGCTGTAACCTTGTGGCAAAATCCTGCACGGAGCCTTCACCGTGAGCTGCCACCTTAAGAGCACATCAGCAGTCAGGAAGGAGGAAATAAAGATGGCTCCACACCAAACGCGATCACGACACACAGGTTAAAATATCAAAACAAACTGAACCAATTACATTAACTTTGGGGACAGGTCGAAAAGCATTAAACATTTATGGCAATTTAGCTAGCTAGCACTTGCTAGCTAATTTGTCCTATTTAGATAGTTTGCTGTTGCTAGCTAATTTGTCCTGGGATATAAACATTTAGTTATTTTACCTAAAATGCACAAGGTCTTCTACTCCGACAATTAATCCACACACAAAACAGTCAACCGAATCGTTTCTAGTCATCTCTCCTCCTTCCAGGCTTCTTTTTCTTCTCTGGACTTTATATTGCGATTTGGCAACTTTCATAAATTAGGTGCATTACTGCCACTGAACTCGTTCATCTTTCAGTCACCCACGTGGGTATAACCAATGAGGAAATGGCACGTGGGTACCTGCTTCTATAAACCAATGAGGTGATGGGAGAGGCAGGACTTGCAGCGCAAACTGCGTCACAAATAGAACTGACTTCTATTTCAGCTCTTGGCAACACAGACGCTCGTTGGCGCGCACAAGCAGTGTGGATGCAATGATTGAATAATATACATTTCTAAATTTATTTGCAACGTGCGCGAGCGGTGTAGTCAGCCTGTAAGACTCGCTCTCGCTTTTCAAGGGGCTGTATTGGCATGGGAAACATATAACATTGCCAAAACAAGTGAAGTAGATAATATACAAAAGTGAAATAAACAAAAATGAACAGTAAACATTACACTTACAGAAGTTCCAAAATAATAAAGATATTTTCAAATGTCATATGTGTATATATACAGTTGTAACAATGTGCAAATGGTTAAAGTACAAAAGAGAAAATAAATAAACATAAATATAGGTTGTGTTTACAATGGTGTTTGTTTTTCACTGGTTGCCCTTTTCTTGTGGCAACAGGTCACAAATCTTGCTGCTGTGATGGCACACTGTGGTATTTCACCCAGTAGATATGGGAGTTTATCAAAATCAGGATTGTTTTCAAATTCTTTGGATCTGTGTAATCTGAGGGAAATATGTGTCTCTAATATGGTCATAGATTTGGCAGGAGGTTAGGAAGTGCAGCTGTTTCCACCTCATTTTGTGGGCAGTGTGCACATAGCTTGTCTTCTCTTGAGAGCCAGGTCTGCCTACGGCAGCCTTTCTCAATAGCAAGGCTATACTCACTGAGTCTGTACATTGTCAAAGCTTTCCTTACATTTGGGTCAGTCGCAGTGGTCAGGTATTCTGCCACTGTGTACTCTGTTTAGGGCCAAATAGCATACTAGTTTGCTGTTTTTTTGTAAATTCTTTCCAATGTGTCAAGTAAGTATATTTTTGTTTTCTCATGATTTGGTTGGATCTAATTGTGTTGCTGTCCTTGGGCTCTGTGGTGTCTGTTTGTGAACAGACACCACCTACTCCAGGTTCATCTCTCTCTAGGTGATGGCGACTTTACCCACGCACTGCTGCTACTGCTTGCAGAACTGCGCTATGCCATTGGTAATGCCGTGATCACACCGATAGTAATATTGCACAAAATGGGACGCAGCATCTGCATATGTGTGCAACAAAAGTGAAACATCCACCTTCCTCTACCATTTCTGTCAAGCCATCGACGAGTACAGTTTGACGCATACGTTCGATAAATCCAAAGTATGCACCACACAGAGCGCACTGCCTCTGCAACGCTGTAAGGCAAACGTAGGGTTCCATTGGAAATGAATGTACTTCAGGTGTACCCAAATGCTACAACACTATCCGTGTAATCGAGACGTTAGGATTTCTATAGTCTCTCTGTACCAGCCCTGCTTGCTCTGCTGGCAGCATGTGCTCATTTGCCTAATCCCGCCTTCTTTGGCTCTGCTCACGTGCTCGAACAGATCCTTGGCACTCATTGGCTGAGAAGCGTTCAATACGTCATATTTTGCTGTAAGAGAGCCAAGTGGAGGAGTTCTGGACCAGCTGACTCATTAACTAAGGCACATTTCACGACTGAGAGACACGTGAAATGTAGCAATTCCTATTCTCCCATATGGAAGGCTACAAATGTATCTATTTTAAAATCACACCATGCTGCCCAGTTGGTCTCTTCTCATTAGTCCAGTCAACAGGCTGTTAATTTAGTGTGGCCTAGTCTATAGCATAGTAAGTCCAGTAACCCAAAGAAACACGGTTCAGAAATAACAATAGTTTTGTCCCCATAGAATTATGTGGGATCTCTGTTTGTCCCTATGATATTCTGTCCAAATGTCATGACTAGTCACACCTCTCTTATTCAAGTCCTGACGTTCTCATCCAGTCACGTCAGCTCGAAACTCATGCGGTCCCACCCCTCCACGTGCCCAGCAAACTAAGTAGTATTTATTATGCTACATTCTCCCAGATTGGGGCTCGAGGGCAGCGCACAAACAATTCCTTAATCTCCACGGGAACAGTTTGTCGTTCTAGCAAGGGGAGGGTCGTCATTAGTTACCACAGTCAATATGTCTGCAATGTATCGTCTTAAAATGTGATTTTAAACTTAACCATACTGCTAACCTTATGCCTAACCTTAAATTACGACAAAAAAGCAAATGTTTGTTTTCATGAATTTTTACAATAGGCCTATAACCAATTTTGACTTTGTGGCTGTGGCATCTAGTGGAAACTCGAGGGGAGGTCTAGGAAGCGGGGGTATTTTCAGGTTTGTTACCGATTATCATTTGTGGGACTGGGGACTCGTCTCGTATGAACTAACCGTTAGGCTACAGGTAGTCTTCACATCCCGGCAGCTAGATTATAAACTGAATGAGATGGGTGTAGAAACGCAGCGATAGACGCGTAGAGATGACATGACATAAAGAAAACGTTGAAAGATCGATCTAGAAATGAGGTGCTCTGGTCAATAAGGCGAGACGAAGCGCTACGCTTGTGAAGTGAACCTCCAGAGGCAAAGAGGCAAAATTATTATTGGAGGTAAGCTGTTGGTGATTTTTTATATGTTTAACCGGCATTTTATCTACTACTATGAAGCAAAAACATACACATTTGACAAGTGTGGTTTAGTCATTTTCTTTCTTAGATTAATTTTTTAGGCCTAATTATTTCAGACTTATTTCGTGCGTTTTGTATGTGGGGTGTGTTAACGTGTACTAAAGCAATGGTTCCCAACCAGGGGTACCCCAGTACCCCAGGGGGTACTTGGCCTATCCACAGGGGGTACTTGGCCTATCCTCAGGGGGTACTTGGCCTATCCACAGTGGGTACTTGGCCTATCCACAGGGGGTACTTGAAGACTCATGGGACCATAGGCATAATGTTAAAATGCACATTAGGGGGTACTTCAGGGGTACTCCAGGCAGAGCAAAATTCTGTTTGTGGTACAGTAAACGAAAACGGTTGGAAACCACAGTACAATAGTGCAAGTGTGTTTGCTCTGCCGAAGTTGTGATGTTAGGTAAGGGGTAGGGGAGAAGCCGCCGGTTGTGACAGCGCACGTTTGATACACATCATGCACGTTTGTCCTAGTGGACCTTTGTTTACTAAATAACACCACAGAAAGTTACCTATAAACAAAGCTTAGTTGGAACATCATGAAACCTGCCATTGGGTATCACCATGTACAAGAAAGTGTCAGTTCTGCATCTTTATAGGTCCCTGAGAACATTACTTTGTGCCCGCTAAAAAGCTTGAAGTGCAAATAGATTTCATTTTGTCAGCTTTTGTTTATTACATACATTTTTAACCAATCATTCTGCTTTCAAGTCTGTCCCATGACTGACTTAAAGCTCTTCTCCATGAGACATTTGTTTTCCTCAACAGCTGAAATTCAGCTGACAGTGTGTGTGTAGTCTAGTCTTGTGGTCAGAACAGAAAGAATGGGGTCGATCGGGTCAGACTCAGGGTGGGGTTTGAGCTGATATTGATTTATTTTTTCTCTTGTCCTGGCCATAAGATACTGTCACTCAAAGAGAGAATATTGAGAGATGGAGGGATGAGAGACGAGATTGAATAAACATGTCTGTCAGAATAGGGTTAGCCAATAGGGTCACACAGTGTTACATAAAGAACCACATAAACATACAGTATGTCACTCTAAAGACTTCCCCACACACATGAATGTTGTAAATCACTTCTGAAGCTCTCATGGTCATATGTATGTTAACCACCATGATTTAACATGACATGGTTAGTGTGCTGTCATGCCAACAGATGCAATAAATAAATAAAAATTCATGGTGATGTTTGATTAGTGGATGGATGTGATATTATCACACACATAGCGCCCCCCCCCCCCCCCCCCCCATCCTACCGACATGTACGTACAGCCCGCACACACGGGACCCTGATGTGTCTAGGAGTGAAGAGGAGGAGCCAGGCAAAGGGAACAGGGCTGTGCAGGGAGAAGTGATTGAGGAGGACACATGAGGAAGGAGTAGCTAAATCAGAGAACACATGTCAGAGAGGTGGAACTCAGACTGCTGATTATAATCTCCAGCAGCATACATAATAATGTTATTTCAAACCACAAAAGAAAAACTCCTCATTAGATAATTTTTCCTTGTTATTGGAGCCAAAGTGTCTCTATTTTTATGACAGGAGCTTTTTGAAGTACCATAGGCCTATGCATTTTAAAACATATTCTAGTGAAATGTTACTCAATGGTGTGTATTTGGTTGTCCATCAGTGCTCAGTATGCCTCTGGAACGGGCTTGTCTAAGTGGGCGAGAGCCACGCGCATCCAGCAATAATGCCAAGGACAGGAGCAACACTGCCACCCTGCTGGCCTCAAGGAGTACTGCAGACACAGAGTCCATCGGAAGAGGCTCTCGCAGCGGCTGTGAAAAAGATTCTGGATATTCCGGTGAGGGAGAACGTTCCGGACACTCGCCCCAAAACGTGTCACCCACCCGCCCCCTCGCTCTTACTCACTCATTGTGTTTCCTGTAAACTCTCACACTGCCAGACTCCCTCATGAGTCATGACACATGCTCACACATAGGCCAGGCAGTGCAAGTCACAGCTTCTAATAGGATGGGTTACTGACTACAGTATGACAAGTATGTGATGTGCAACCAATCAGTCAGAGGTGTTGTATTCCTAGATAGAGAAGGACACACGTGTAGTCTACAGTCATGGCCAAAATTTTGAGAATGACACAAATATGAATTTCCACAAAGTTTGCTGCTTCAGTGTCTTTAGATGTTTTTGTCAGATGTTACTATGGAATACTGAAGTATAATTACCAGCATTTCAAGTGTCAAAGGCTTTTTTTGACAATTACATGAAGTTGATGCAAAGAGTCATTATTTGCAGTGTTGACCCTTCTTTTTCAAGACCTCTGCAATCCGCCCTGGCATGCTGTCAATTAACTTCTGGGCCACATCCTGACTGATGGCAGCCCATTCTTGCATAATCAATGCTTGGAGTTTGTCAGAATTTGTGGGTTTTTGTTTGTCCACCCGCCTGACCACAAGTTCTCAATGGGATTAAGGTCTGGGGAGTTTCCTGGCCATGGACCCAAAATATCACTGTTTTGTTCCACAAGCCACTTAGCTATCACTTTTGCCTTATGGCAAGGTGCTCCATCATGCTGGAAAAGGCATTGTTCGTCACCAAACTGTTCCTGGATGGTTGGGAGAAGTTGCTCTCGGAGGATGTGTTGGTACCATTCTTTATTCATGGATGTGTTCTTAGGCAAAATTGTGAGTGAGCCCACTCCCTTGGCTGAGAAGCAACCCCAGACATGAATGGTCTCAGGATGCTTTACTGTTGGCATGACACAGGACTGATGGTAGCGCTCAACTTGTCTTATCCGGACAAGCTTTTTTCCAGATGCCCCAAACAATCGGAAAGTGGACTCATCAGAGAAAATGACTTTACCCCAGTCCTCAGCAGTCCAATCCCTGTACCTTTTGCAGAATATCAGTCTGTCCCTGATGTTTTTCCTGGAGAGAAATGGCTTCTTTGCTGTCTTTCTTGACACTAGGCCAACCTTCAAAAGTCTTTGCTTCACTGTGCGTGCAGATGCACTCACACCTGCCTGCTGCCATTCCTGAGCAAGCTCTGTACTGGTGGGGCCCCGGTCCTGCAGCTGAATCAACTTTAGGAGACGGTCTTGGCGCTTGCTGGACTTTCTTGGGCGCCCTGAAGCCTTCTTCACAACAATTGAATCGCTCTCCTTGAAGTTCTTGATGATCCAATAAATGGTTGATTTAGGTGCAATCTTACTGGCAGCAATATCCTTGCCTGTGAAACCCTTTTTGTGCAAAGAAATGATGACTGCACGTGTTCCCTTGCAGGTAACCATAATTGACAGAGGAAGAACAAGGATTCCAAGCACCACCCTCCTTTTGAAGCTTCCAGTCTGTTATTCGAACTCAATCAGCATGACAGAGTGATCTCCAGCCTTGTCCTCGTCAACACTCACACCTGTGTTAACGAGAGAATCACTGACATGATGTCAGCTGGTCCTTTTGTGGCAGGGCTGAAATCTAGTGGAAATGTTCTTTTGGGATTCACTTCATTTGCATGGCAAAGAGGGACTTTGCAATTAATTGCAATTCATCTGATCACTCTTCATGACATTCTGCAGTATATGCAAATTGCCATCATACAAACTGAGGTAGCAGACTTTGAAAATTAATATTTATCCTCTCCTCCAGACAACAACAGCTGTACAGACTGGCTCCATGCGGATGGGGAGGACCAGGGCAGCAGCTTGAGTAAGCCCGGGGGAAGGGAGGGTCTTCAGGGCCAGGTCAAGCCCGAGCAGGCCCCTCTCCAGGGGAATGACTTCCTGGTCCCCAGCCACGGAGGCCCCGACCTCACCCCCATCTTCACCATCAAGAATGTGGTGTTCAAACAGCTGAGAGAGGTGGGAGGCAGGCTTGGGGTCAATTCCATTTCAGTTACAGTCAATTGAGAAATTAAACCAAATTCCAATTTCAAATGTTCCTAATTGAAAAACATGGAATTGACCCCAATCCCTGGTGTGAGGAGGGAAACGGAGGAGGAGAGCATGAAACTGGAACAAAAGAGCGTAGGAGGTTGCCAATCATAGGACAGCAGAACTAAAAGGATAGATAAATAAATGTGGTGACAGGTGGAGGAGGAAGAGGAGGTGACAGGTGGAGGAGGTGACAGGTGACAGGTGGAGGAGGAAGAGGAGGTGACAGGTGGAGGCGGAGGTGACGGGCGGAGGAGGAAGAGGAGGTGACAAGTGGAGGAGGAGGTGACAGGTGGAGGAGGAAGAGGAGGTGACAAGTGGAGGAGGTGACAGGGATGGGTGTAGGAGGAAGAGGAGATGACAGGGATGGGTGTAGGAGGAAGAGGAGGTGACAGGTGGAGGAGGAAGAGGAGGTGACAGGAGGAAGAGGAGGTGACAGGTGGAGGAGGAAGAGGAGGTGACAGGGATGGGTGGAGGAGGAAGTAACAGGTGGTAAATGTCACAGTGAGCCAAGTCAAAATGACCAAATGATTTTAGGGATGTATTTGATGGCACCATTAGACTCATCCTTTTTCACAAGTCCCCTCAAATAAGTTTCCCTTTCTTTACAGTATGTGTTAGCATGAGGAGTTGCCTCTCTTTCTCTCATCTTCCCTTTATCTTTCCTTTCGGCTTCAGTTACTCCCCCACACACACACATACAGTATATCCTGTTTTGGTTCAACCTTTTTAATACTCCCTCCATTCCCCCTTTTCTTCATCCTCTTTATTACATGTACCAGGTATTTGACAATTTTTCTCTCCTCCCAGTCGGTGGCGGTAAAGAATGATTCAGACCATCATCTCCAGAACCAGCTGAACTGGGAGAACCGAGGAGGAAGTTCCAACAACTCTGGCCCCTGTCATGTGATCCTAGTCCAGCAACCCAGTGAAACCTCACCCTCCCCATCCCCAAAGCCCCACAGAACCCAGTCCCAGAGAGCTGACAGCACAGCCAGGACAACCAAAAGCAGAACTTACCTTCCCGTTCTTAAGTCCAACCCCCGTATCACCCCCCATCCCAGCAAGAAGCCCTCAGACAAGACCCCAGTGGACCCCCATGGCAAGGGGACTGGCAGTGAGGACCAGAGTCAGAACAAGAGGATCTGTACAGAGGACAAGAGGGATGTGGTGTCCAATACTACTCACTTACAGACGCCATCCAGGCAACACGTCCGCAAGCAGCCAGACCCCAAGAGAAGCTTGTCTCACTGGAGGAGCCCTGCCTCCTCCCACTCCCCCAGCTCTCGATCTCCCTCCAGCCTTTCCAGATTTGTCTCCCCCTATGTGTCCAGCTTTTACACTACCACCGCCTCCTCTTCCGGTGGCTCCTCTCCCCTCCCGGCCAGCAGGTGGCCCTGCAGGCACGGTCCAGGCCTGTCCTTGTTCAGTGCGTCGCATGACAGGCGCTTCCTGAACACGGTGGGCATCCTAAGCCAGTCAGGCCTGCTTGACATCACGTTGCGCACCCAGGACCTCCTTCGCCAGAGCAACGCCACAGACCGAGACATTGCCCAGCTCCGCCAGCACACCCAGCTGCTGTACCAGGCCGCCAACCAAAACAACAACCCCAATAACGACAACCCCTATAACAACAACGACCCACACAACAACAACCCCAATGCCAACGCAGGCTGGGAGAGGATACACCAGGCTATGGCTCAGTCAGGCTGCTACCCCAGCCTCAAGAGCCTGGGGAGTGAAGAAGATCACAAAAATTATAGTCCAGAGCCAGGAGTGGGAGGGCACGCCAGTTTCAAGAGATTTGTTTGGCTCTAATATCAGCAGTCATACCCACAATGAGGTGGAGGACCCGGCCCCACCCTCACCCTTCCTGGCCCCCATGTCAAATCTGCTCCCACAGTACTGCCCTGTTTCCCTGTCACAGCATTCTCCAGTCAGCATCACCACATCTCTCTCTCACTCCGGGCAGGCCAGTGCCAAACCCCCTGAGACATTCACCATCATACCCCCTGACAGTTCCACCTATGGGGGTCTTCTCTAGCACCTGCCCAGGGAAAGGCAGGCCACATGGCCAGTTTGTAACCCTGTAACAATAAATTAAGTTCATGTTCCAATGAACCCAAAGTATGTAGTATGCATAGTAACATGTTTCTGACGGTTACCACACCAGAGACAATAATAGCCTCCCAAACAAAGACAATAAAGGTTGTTTTGCCTCTTCTACAAAGACTGCTTGAGGAACTTCCTGGAGACACTGAGGGGAAGAGTTGAAGGTTTAATGACGCGTGAGACAATGTCCACATGGACAGCAGTACGCTACACTGTATATTGCTGCACAGAGTCTGAATGCTACTCCGTATCTGCCATAAAAACTCTGCTTCAGCTTACTTTTTTGTAAAAGAAATGATACTGTCTGACCATGTACATTATTTTTGTATTTGCCACATACACTGAGTGTACAAAACAGACTGACCAGATGAATCCAGGCGAAAGCTATGACCCCTTATTGATGTCATCTGTTAAATCAAATTTGATCAATCAGTGTAGATGAAGGGGAGCAGACCGGTAGAAGAAGGATTTTTAAGCCTTGAGACAATTGAGATAAGGGTTGTGTGTGTGCCATTCAGAGGGTGAATGTGCAATACAAAATATTTAAGTGCCTTTGAACGGGCTGTGTTAGTAGGTGCCAGGCGCACCAGTTTGAGTGTCAAGAACTGCAGCGCTGCTGGGTTTTTCACGCTCAACAGTTTCCTGTGTGAATCAAGAATGGTCCACCACCCAAATGACATCTAGCCAACTTGACACAACTTTGGGAGGCATTGGAGTCAACATGGGCCAGCATCCCTGTGGAATGCTTTCGACAGTCCATGCCCTGATGAATTGAGGCTGACTGAGGGCAAAAGGGGCTGCAGCTCAATATTCTTAATGTTTTGTACACTCTGTTTATAACCGGATCCTATGGTTTAAGGATTTCATTGAAACATAAAAGGTAATCTCATTCAGGGTCTCATTCAGATCCTAATAGGGAATTATGTGTTAGCATTGGTCTTTGATTGTTTTAGTATTGACAAAGTATTGTGATTTTAGACTAAATACTGTGTAGTAGAAAAAACGTGTGTGTGTGTTTGCTTCTTGAGTCTTATCTAAAGGAGTGCCAATGCACACATTTCTATGTGACAAAGACAAAACAGGCTAACGTTGAGGTAAAGCAGTAATTTACAAAACAAAAATGCCGTTAGTCAGAGTTGCTGAATATTAGCCAAAAGTGGTCTTTCATAATAAGAAACTGACAGAATCTAGAAGATGACCTTTTACATGTGACTACAACTGCTCCCATGGAAACTGGAGTGTGACTTCAGAAATGTACGTCATGAGCTGCCAGTAACCCATGTTAAGCCTTGAGTGGGGACAGTTGAAAGAACATTGTTTTGTACAATGACAATCTACAGAGTCTCTAGGTTGCTTGACGCTCTGTGCTTGAGCTATGTCCTTTCAAATGTAAGGTGGCCACACTGTTCAAATATGGAACATGATGACACTGTATTGAAACATGCACCATTGTTCATTATCGATGGTATTCTCTCAACGTGTTGGTAAAGATACAAGAGTTCAGCTTGGTGTTTTAAGATAAACGTTCAGTATACGAAGAGCTTTGACACAGAAGCTTTTCTACGCGTGTCAGTTCATTTGTCTGTGCTTTCCCCTGCTGCAGTCATGAGTACCTCCATCTCTGCTCCAGAGGACAGCCTTTCTCTTCCGGGTCAACGGGAGGTCATGGTCTGGCCGACACAAGTGGAGGAAACGCTGGGGAGTTGAGGGGAAAGTCAGCACATCAACATGTCAACTTTAGTGGTTAATGATTTAAACTTCATTACTTCTTTGTTAGTTGGTTTCTTCAATAATTTATGGTCATTTTGTAGTGAATTAATAATACCTACCCACTCAGTTTACAAAAATAATTTAAGATCTTTAAGACCTCCAATTTGACCCTCTAAACATAATTATTCTATGACCAATCCATGAAGGAAACCCAGGTTTAAACTCCAATCACAGGTCAGTCACACACTCACCTCTCTAAGGCTGCCTGTCCCAGTGCAGATCTTCAGAAGGGCCCATCCGGGGACCAGGACGATGGAGGAGAGGGCTAACAGCCAGCCCAGAACATACACCCATCCTGGGTACACATACCAGCGGTTGAAGGTCAGGGGCTGGTACTCCACCAGAGAGCAGATGAACGCCACCTGGGAGAGACGAGGGAATGAGGATTTCTTCAACATGAATGTTTTTAACATTTAGAATAACTCCACATCAGTCCTTGTTGTTGCTGTTGAGAACACTACCATCATTTCATCTCTCGGAGGCGTGAGCATGTGAATAGTTACTTGTGTAAAGGTGCCATTTGGCAAAACATGAATTTGTAAACTATTGCATTGTGATAGTGCCATCTCCTGGTACCTTAGAGAATTGCACAATGTGAGTCCTGCATTCTGGTACTGTCCATCAAAGCCTGAAACTCACCAGGGAAACCAGAGGGGTCATGTAGAGCCAGCAGAGCTTGAAGACAGGGTTAGGCCTCATCCCTGTCATGTCCTCTATTACACCATACATACGCTCTGCACCTGGTGGGTGAGATTGAGTAAACGTTAATTACATTATCTAAATGTTGACATGTATTGATATCAGGTTTATCATCTCAGTAAGATTGATAGTGGAATGATACTGGTTTGCCTTTCTATAGGATTCTATGGCACTACAGTGATTATGTATGTTTTATATATATTTTATAAATTATATTTTTTATTCAACATAAATCATTGACAGAAATGTATTCCAGGTTAGTTCACGTCAGCCTCACCAAATATCCATCCCATGGCCAGGGACTCGAACACAGAGAGGAAGAGCACACAGGTTCCGTTACAGGCGTAGTAGTCAAACAGCTGGAACACATACATCCCACCCTGGGGACAGGAGAAGAGAGGTGTGAGTAGGACAACCACTCTCTTTAAGTAGATCACAGCTAGAGATCTGGAACACGATTCCTGTCATTTCTCTCTCTCTCTACCCTTCCTCTCTCTCTCTCTCTCTCTCTCTCTCTCTGACCTCTGTGACCATGATGAGTTGGAAGAAGAAGCAGGTGAGACAGAAGAAGAGGAGGAAGAGCTCCCTGCGCCCAGTCTTCCGCAACACCGCGGGAAACAGGTCTGATACTGACGTCATCACCACCTCCATGGCAACAAACTGGATGGGGGAGGAATACAGAACGCCATAGTACACGCCTTTAAACTTTAGAGATGAATGTGTGAACTATTGTGTGTGGACTGTGTAGATAATAGCTAACCTGTGTATCCAGACCCAGTAGAATGATCATGATGAAGAAACAAGCAGCCCACATCTGAGGCAGGGGCATCATGGCTACAGCCTGGGGATACGCTATGAACGCCAGACCAGGACCTGAGAGAACCCGGTTTAAAATACAATATATTTGTTTCACTTCATTTCATCCAAGTGTTCAGTCCTGAAAATAACATAATAAAAAACTAATTTGTGCAGTACCTGACTCCGCCACCTCCTCAATGGGGACGCCCTGTTCATGAGCCATGAACCCCAGGACAGAGAAGACTGCGAACCCAGCAACCACACTTGTGCCGCTGTTCAGCAAGCAAAGCCACAGGCAGTCTCTGAAACATACACAGACACAACATTCAACACACACAGTGTCAGCACACACATTGTCAGCACACACAGTGTGCTGCTACAACTCACTTGTAGCAGTTGTTGTTGTAGGTATTGTAGGAGCCCAGCACAGTTAAGGAGCCCACTCCCACACTGTAGGAGAAGAAGATCTGGGAGCCGGCCTCCATCCACACCTGGGGGTCAGAGAGCCGGTCTGGTTCAGGGTAGAGGTAGAACAGGACCCCCTGCAGAGCCCCTGGCAGAGTCAGGCCTCTGATCAGTAGTACCAGCAGCATCGCGTAGGGGAAGGTAGCAGTGAAATATACAACCTGGAGAGAGAGCGTGTGTATGGATGGAGACAGGGAGAGGGGTGTAAAATGACAAAGACAGAAAGCCATGAGAGGAAAAGGATAAGAGATTGTACTCTTTCAATGCTAAACAGAACATGTGCTGTGTGTGTGTGTGCATATGTGCTGTGCACAAACACACACACCTTGCCTGTTGACTTGACCCCTTTCCAGATGCAGAAGTAGCAGATGACCCACATGACGATGAGACAGAGCAGCACCTCCCACCTGACACTGCCCACCTCCTCTATTCCCCCCGAGATGGCCAGCACACGACGCCTAGATGGAGAGAGGGGAGAGACAGAGAGGGGAGAGACAGAAAGAGAGGTGAGAGAGATAGGAGAGAAACAGAGAGGGGAGAGACAGAGAGNGAGAGGGGTGAGAGAGAGAGGGGAGAGTCACAGAGAGGGGAGAGACAGGGATAGGAGAGAAACAGAGAGGGGTGAGACAGAGAGAGGGGTGAGACAGAGAGAGGGGAGAGAAACAGAGAAGGGAGAGACACAGAGAGGGGAGAGACAGAGAGAGGGGAGAGACACAGAGAGGGGAGAGACAGAGATATGGTGAGAGAGAGAGGAGAGAGAGACACAGAGAGGGGAGAGACACAGAGAGGGGTGAGAGAGAGAGGAGCGAGAGACAGAAAGGGGAGAGACACAGAGATGGGTGAAAGAGAGAGGGGAAAGAGAGAGGGGTGAAAGAGAGAGGGGAGAGAGAGGGGAGAGAGACAGAGAGCGGAGAGACAGAGAGGGGTGAGAGAGAGAGGGGAGAGACATGGAGAGGGGAGAAACAGAGAGAGGGGAGAGACAGAGAGAGGAGAGACAGAGAGGGGGTGAGACAGAGAGACAGGTGAGAAACAGCAGCAACTCCCACGTGACACTGCCCACCTCCCCTGCACCGCCCAGATGACCAGCACACGCAGCCTAGAAAAAGAGACTGGTGGAGAATGTAGACAAACTGACTTTGTCTTTTATGTTGTGGCCAACTGGAAGGTCAAAGTCTGTTGAATCCGTAAACTTACTCCCAGAATTCAGTGGCTGCAGAGGTTGAGTTCATCTGTCCGGTCCTATTGAAAGTACGGTTTTGAGAGGAGAAGTCAACACAGTCATCTAATGGGGTAGAGAGAACATAATGTTTACAACTATAACTTGCTCTAACAATTCTTATGGTAAAGAACACCCTTTATATAATTTTTTATCTTTCTTATTTTATCAGGTAAGTTGACTGAGAATACATTCTCACTTACAGCAACGACCTGGGGAAAGTTACAAAACATAGTCAAAATACATACCTATAACGTGAGTGAAATTCCCTTGGAGGTGAGTTGGAGTACAATGTACCAGTGTTCCAGGGATTGGTGCAGCTGGCCCAGGGAACCTACCAGTGTTCTAGGGGTTGGTGCAGCTGGCCCAGGGTACCTACTAGTGTTCCAGGGGTTGGTGCAGCTGGCCCAGGGTACCTACCAGTGTTACAGGGGTTGGTGCAGCTGGCCCAGGGTACCTACCAGTGTTCCAGTAGTTGGTGCAGCTGGCCCAGGGGAGCTGAGCGCTGAAGGAGAAGAGCAGGTAGAACAGAGCCCAGGCCAGGATGATGATGTAACACATACAGCTGTAGAGGAGGATCAACTGCCCTGCATAGCCAATACCTGAGAAGGGGACACATTGACTATATAACCAGATTCTTTTCTTTTCACATGGTCCCGAATGGACAGGTGTTACACTAACCCTAACTTTATCAATAGTGAATTACCACACTTTCTTTCTGCCAAAGGTTGGGGAACAAGGCTCAGACAAACAGTACCTACCCATCTTCCATCTCTTCAAATAGTAACTTGATTACTCCTACTAATCCTATTAATCCCTCTAAAAAATGTAATAAAACCTTTCCTGGTCTAACACTTGTCTTTTCCTACTAACTTACTATTACTGTGATATGTGTTTGTCTCACCTAGCCACCTTAAGATGAGTGAACTAACTATACGTTGCTCTGGATAAGAGCATCTGACTCAAATGAAAAATGTAAATGTAAATGATAGACGTATTTACCTTTGATCTGTGAGAAAGTGTCACCAGACTTGGCGCTTGTTGTGCCTTCAGCCTGCTTACATATTAACCCCTCTGTATTGACAAATTAACCTCTTCATTTCATTCTTATCCAGTGGCACAGAGGCCATAGGTTTCAGTGTTTTCGGCCTCCTAGAACAGCCATGGATTCCTTTCATTTGTAGTCAGGAGTTTGTGTCATTGGAAATCCACCCTATTTACACTGTTCATCAGTCCAATTCAGATGAATTGAACTAGTTTGAGCATCATGTATTCCTATGTTCTTCTGCCTGTCCTGTCTACAGCCCTGTTTCTATGTGACTCCTCAGTGGGTGGGTGTGTCATCGTGTTGCCATGGTGCTCACCCTCGGCCAGTGGGCACAGCCTCTTCCAGCAGGTGATGCCCCCCTCCTGAGTGTACTGTCCCATGGCCGTCTCCAGCAGGAACAAGGGCACCCCGCAGGTCACCACAAACACCAGGTACGGCACCAGGAACGCCCCTGACAAATGCACACAACCAGATCACTACCTGAGAACAAAATGATAGCGACTATATAACTACTATAAAGTATCTTATAGAAACAAGAGGAGAAATGCCATGCTTCCATTGCTTATCTTTGTCCTGTGACCTCTATACCTGGTCTGTACGAACGGTACTGTATCAAACATACTGTATGATACAGGGATTTAAATTTGAATAACCATGGCACCCTCTCCTTCATGGACTCACCTCCACCATTTTTGTAGCAGAGGTAGGGGAACCTCCACACGTTACCTAGTCCCACCACGTTCCCTGCTACGGCCAGGATAAATTCTGTCTTGCTGCCCCAGTGACCTCTCTCCTCCATCTTCACCTTCGTTGATCCCTCTTTCGCTGCACATCCTTCCTTCACCATCACCAACATTTCCTTCTGACCCAGGTCATCATCCTTTCTTTTTTCGCCCTCTATCCAGGCTTTTTCTTTTGTTCCATCTCTCCCATATGCCTGTCCGTCCATTGTGTTCTGAAGGCTGGTATCTATCCTGTTCAGCTAGCGTGACTGAAGCAGCAGGAGTCTGAAATGTACTCATTGACTCGGACAGACACATTCCAACTGCTACCGTTGAGTTTGGACGACTACAATCCTTCAATAAGTTACTGAGGCCTGAAAGGACCCTACTCAAAGACATAGGCTATAGAGTGCATCAATAAGTTAGCATGATGAGTTATGATTAACCTACATAATCTACTTACGGTTCAAAACAATCAAATGTTCAAAAAAAAGGGAGGAATGGCATTCCATCTCCTTGTATTCATCAAGTTTTTAATTTCATTGAAATCAAAATGGCTTTTGTCTCAACCTTTAACACTGTGCCATTTGTTATGTTCAACAGTGTGATCATGATTCCTGACAGAAATGAAGGGGAAATTCCTAACTTGTCAAACCTGTCTGCTGTACGTGTATGAGGAAAACTGACGTGTTTCTCGTAGTCTGTGATGCAATCTTTGCAAGGAACCAATCAGTGTGTTGTACAACAAGGTAATCAGGCTGTGTCAACAAACCTACAGTAACAAAAGTGTGAATGGAAACTCGTCTCTTCACACTCAAGGTGTACACATCCATCTTTACATAAAGCGTATCTTGATTTGGGCTCTGCTTTGCAGCCATACCAAACTATATGCAGGTGGGTGTATTTAAGGACATTTACATGGCACATGTATTCTTTATAGTAATCACATTAACCATATCTTTGCTTAACATATTTACAATTAAATATTGTCTCTGCATGTTCTGTTATGCAGATGCTCAGGTCCTCCACCTACATCACATAGGGTCAGAGGGTGTAGCAGGTCTGCCAGAGTTCATGGGGTCGTGGAGTGTAGATGACAGTAGCACCATGCACATGGACGCTGGCGTCCCAATGCCTGATTGGCTCAGCAGCAACGAGGGTCTCTCTCGTTGGAGGGGAATGAACTTCGCCTCCAGAATCATTCGCAGGTTTTTGGGATTCAACTTGACTCCGATTGGGCAGCATGATAACCTTACAGGTGAGTGCTGTCGACTCAATGTGTTTGTATATCCATTATATTATAATGATTATAATCTTGACAATTTATTTACATCACCACAAGTTAAACAACGGGATGCCGTTTTTTTCTGTTCTTTCAATTTCATTGATAAATAATGAACTGTATGTATTTATACCTCCATGTACACTCCTGAACTCTACAAAGATGATCATTATTTTTTCTGTATCTTCCCCTCAGGCTCGGGTTTACCAAACTAACTCCCGGCTACTGCCAACTGAACCCTGATGGTACAGTTCCCACCTCTGTCAGCCACGGCTACAACTGGAAGGACTTTGTGACCTTTGACATCCGAGCCAGGACCTGGGCGCCTGCAGTCCTTCAAGCTGTCCACTTCCTGAAGTGCAGAGCCAACGGAGCATTTGATCTGGAGAACCTTTACTACTACAACTATGAGTGCATCGAAAGGCTAAAGACCATTTTGAAGTACGCACCTTGGATCCACGACAAATAAGGTAGACAGTCAGAAAGTTTAGTAGTCTTGAAATGCAAATTATGTCAGTGGTCAATGTGTCAGTGGTAGAGACAATGTTGACACCACTATGAACGTTGAGGTGGCTTGATTACACCTGGCCTCGCAGTCCCTCAAGTGCGTGTTATTGAGAGAAGAGGCCTACGGATACCCGCCAAGGTGGAGGTCATGTGACAGGGTTCTACCCACAGGCAGTGCAGGTGGAGTGGCTGGGGGCAGAGAGGCTTCCCCTGGTGGACAGGGTGAGCAGTGGAGAGGTGCTGCCCAACGGAGGCGGTTCGTACCAGCTGAGGAAGAGCCTGAGTGTCCCACAGGGATCCCAGGACACAGCTGCCAGGTGCTCCACAGCAGTGTAGCCAGGAACGTACAGTAACCTGGGACAAGGGAGCATGCCTTTGTGTCATCTTTCCATTTGTTGAGTAAGGAATGACACTTTGAAATGTCATTACTGACACTTTATAATATGGCCACAGTTCCCAAGACCCGATCCAGCTTCTGGAGGGCCAGTATCTTAACAGTGATTGGCTGTCTATTGTTTCTGACTGTTGGTATGTTGTGGAAGAGGAGCAGTCAGAGACCCCCACTGTGACTCCCAAGTCTGACCCAGTCCAGGTACTGCAGGCCACACGTCTCTGTTTTGCTCCAATTAGGAGGAAGGTGCTCATTTGCTATAACCAGTGGCTTGGTTGATGTGCTTTTATCCTCAGCCTATGACAAGACAGAGAGAGTTAAACCAGACTTGTAAAAACCTGGACTACTGTAATGACCACAATAGGAGACAGAGAGCTGGTTTAAGGGCAGAAGGTGTTTATTAGAAGGGACCAGGAGGAGGCAGGCAGAAGGTCATACACGGTAGGTCCAAAATGGCAACAGTAGAGGCAGGGAATAGGCAAAAAGCATAATGAGTGAGGCAGGAAAAAACTATCATACACGGGAGGAGTGAAGGACAGGAACAAAGAGCCCAGAGAGAAGTGAGTCTCAAAACAATACCGCTGTTAGGTACTCCCTGACGAAGGCCATGCAGCCGAAAGCTTTGTTTCTATTGAACATGCCATACTAAAGGCATTTTAATTAATTCTATGAAGAGTGCCTTGGTCCTTTCTTTTTTGAATACCTCTGTTAGGTTCTAATTTTTCCAGAGTAAATAACTCACGAACACTAGAGAAGCTTAACCAAGTTTAATTATTCCCAAAGGATTGTTACAGCTGTAAAAAAAAAAAAACATTTCACTCAAGCACTAATATTTAACCCTTTCTCCTATGCGGAGTCTCCTCCTACACATCTGAACAGCCAATGCATCTCTGTTGCTAGACAGAACCTTAATGATATCTGTTCTTCCTCACTTCACCTAACCTGACCTCTACCCCAAAGTGCTCACTCCTCCCCAACTCAAGGCTGCCATGGCGATTGATACAAGACTGTGTCTCTCCTGCCAGAGTACTCCTGATGGCTAACAATAACATAACCTGACAATATAAATGTTATACATTACTCTCTCTCCCTCAGTGACATTGTTAGTTTCCAAGATCTCCACCCAACACATTCCAAAGCCATCTGTCTTTCCACAGAAAACCCTTAACTTCTGACATAAAACCCAGTCTCTTTTACACCTTATAGTCTATGCTTCAGATTTATCATGTATTTAATATCTCACTGTTCAAAGTTTAGCCCAAATCCAACACTCACAGTGATGGGGTGACAGGAACTGAACTAAATAGTATGGGATAATGACATGCAGGTGTGGGAACAGGTGATTAGAATTCCGGTGATTGGGATTTGGAGAGTGAGCTGGAAAATGGGCTACGTTCTGTGGATCTAAGTGTTTGGGAGTGTGAGTTGTAACGCAGACATTACACATACACTTCAAGATAGGATGTGTACTGTGGAATAGTGACATACTCTACTATGCTGTGTTTTAGGTGTTAGGTTTGGGAGTTGGCTGGGGAATTCCCAGAATGGTATTGAAAACGTTTATCATATGAAGCATTGATCAGAACACCATTCATGGCTTTATACACAGAACACTAACAAACAAGCAACAATACAATATTTGTATATTTCTATGGCACATTGTCAATAAAATACTTTGAAAGAAATCACATGTAGGCCAACAACTTATTAGTATAGTTTCCAGTTACAGTGGTTTTCCTATGAGAAATTGAACAAAAATGTACTTTGTGGCCCATGGTGAACACAGAGGTATTTTGATAAGTTATTCCACAAAGTGAAATGTTTATGTTTGTGCACGAGATGTGTTTATCCTGCACTGGGCCCCAATCGTGTGTGTCGTGGAAAAGAGATTTCCAGTGCTAGGTTGAGTGGTTTCCAGTGGTTGCATGAGTTTGATGTCTTTTACTGGTACCACACAGAGCTTGAGTTGTGTCCATATGCCACTCATGCTGACCTACAGTAGAACAGTCCAAATCAAACTCAAAACCAGTTATAGCATGGCAGCTAAGTTTCTTATTTTCAATTACATTTTAGTAATTTAGTGCCTTGCTCAAGGGCTCATTGACAGATTTGTTTCGCCTAGTCGGCTCAGGGATTCAAACCAGCAACTTTTCAGTTACTGGCCTGATGCTCTTAACCGTTAGGCTACCTGCCACCCAGCCATAGAGTTTGTTAGAGGACTCATCAGGGATTTAACCTTTTTTTACATTGCCATTAAGGGCTTCCACCAGTTTGATTTTGACTTCTGACATTTGGCAAGTGTGGTAAACAGTACAGTAAGTAAGCATTTCACTGTAAGTCAACACCTGTTGTTTACGAAGCATATAACAAATACAATTTGAGTAGTATCAAACTAGGGTGTCTATAGTGACACCTCAAGCACTGAGATGCAGTGCCTTAGACTGCTGGGCCACTCCAGAGCCCTAAACAGCTGTCAGAAGTGGGATATTCTGTCATTTGACTCAAGCCAACTTCCTCTTTCACTTCACCTCATAATCTGTGTTCATGAATACACCAACAAGAACATATTATTGGCAATATGATAACCACAATTGTAATTTCATTAATGCAATTCTCCATCGTAGGTTCATTAATTATTTGAGTTATGCTTTTGGAATTCTTGTCTCACCAAGTTGTATCATAGTACCACAAACTGAATGGAGTTGCACTTTTTTTAAAGGCTTCAATAGGCTAAACCCAGCAAAAATAACCACTACACAATGTTGTCTTAACGTTGTCTATTGAAACAGGCTACAGAAACGATAACTTCAAGTGTTGTCTTCCAGCCCCTTGTCGTGTCTTTGGCATCATTAAATTGAAGACTGTTATTTTATCAAATCAATTCTCTGTAATTATTATTGCATGATTAAACTAATCATGTAAATGTAATTAACTAGGAATTCGGGGCACCAAGGGAAATCTTCAGATTACAAAGTTATAATTTTCCTACGAACCCAGCCTTTACTATGAATCACCCATACATCAATTGTCTTAGTCCTTTATTTACTAACTAACTAAATAATCACAGAAATGCATAAACAAACAGTAGATATGGTTACAAAGAAATGATAGGGGATGTTCCCTAGTGGGCTAAGCCGATATGATGGCTGGTGGACAAAGGGAAGTGGGAGTGGACTGAGAACAGCGGGAAAGACAAAAGAGTCACTACACAGTTGATAATTAAATTAATTGAAATGCTAATCCTTTGCACATGAACGCTCACTCATTCGGGAATAATTGCAATCAATATATATTTACGCTCAGTGTGTCATCGTGATCTCTGTTGGAATCGTGCGCGTCTCTCTCTGCTTCCCTGAAGTATTTTGTGGTTAGAATGGATACTTCAGAGTACCATTCAGAAATGTTGTTATAGAATAGATGTTTTGGCGGTTGTTGGTCCTCGCATCTCAGGTTGGCATAATTTCTAGCTGCAGACTAGTAATTAGTATCTAAGATTTGCTCTTATTCTGTCAGGATCGATAGTCTCAGAGTTTAACCATTTCCCGTCATGTAGCCAATGTGCCACATGGTATGGTTAAGAATTAAACAACCATTACAACAGCTTATACTGAGGTTTTTGTGGTCTCTACTCCAACCTTTGCCCCCTCCGTGATCGAGGTACGCATGGTCTGAAGAGGATTTCTCCAGGTGGGGGTTTTATTCGTAACAGTAGAAAAGGGCTGTCCCATGAGCCAGATCATGTCTGTGCTCATGGGGGCGGGCCAATGACTTAGTTAAACTTTAAAGGGAATACAATTCTCTCACATTAACATCATTATATAATTTCACAAATAGTTTCATCTTTACTCATTCATTTTATACAATAATTAGACGCAAACCTCATAATGGAGGCATCTGTATTAACAGAGTTATGGTAATGTGGCTGTATTGTCTTTCATGAGGTCACAAACATGAGACAAAACGGACCGGGTCGTAGCCTGCTTCTCCACCGACCGTTTACACATTCTCCAAAACATGGATATTGTTCAGTTCTCAAGTTCTGTGATGTAGAAGAAGTTCCTTTGTTCTACTGTGAAACTCTGTCTCTTTATACTGCATGGCCATGAGGAGAGAGTCTCCTCCAGGAATTTACGACCTGAGATAACAGAACCTGGGTGTAGGAGGGAGAGAGAGGTGGATGCCACGCTCTATACCCAGAAAGGGCCACGTCATGAAACCCTCCTTCTCTTCATTGCCATTGCATCGCAACCCAATGGATCTTGAATCCAAAAATCGTCCAGTTAGTAATGATAGATGATGTCATTGTCTATTAGTACAATAGCAGTGCTGAACAAGAGGCCGTGATGCCAGAATGGTTGAACCACCCTGAGGGAATTGAATTCTGGCGGGAGGTTAATCGAAATCTGAAATGTAATCGATATGTAATGGTTACGGCTGTGAGAGTAACAAGTAAACATTACAATCATTAACATGGTAAGACAAATATGTGTGCCAAGACAGTGCAACAGAGCTAAAGGCATGGCTGTACATGCTGTCAGATTTGACAACTCTAGCACTGAGATGCAGTGCCTTAGACCGCTGGACCACTCAGGAGCCAGAGTGAGTAAGTCGCATTTGTTGAGTAAGGAATGGATGGTACATTTCCCAATATAATTTACAATTGAATTGGCTGGAGATATACTACAGCATGCAGTGGAAGCTGCTGTGGGGAGAACGGCTCATAATAATGGCTGGAATGGAGTATAATGGAGTGAATGGAATGGTATCAAACACATGAATACCATTCTGACCATTATTATGAGCCGTCCTTCCCTCAGCAGCCTCCACTGACAGCATGTAGTATGTTCACAAGTATGATCTTTTTTTCCAGTTCCAAAGAAGAACCTGGCCAACATGTACATAGTGAAAGGCATCATTTTGGCGGCAGGTAGCCTAGTGGTTAGAGCGTTGGACTAGTAACTGAAAGGTAGCTGACAAGGTAAAAATCTGTCGTTCTGCCCCTGAACAAGGCAGTTCAGCCACTGTTCCTAGGCCGTCATTGAAAATAAGAATTTGTTCTTAACTGACTTGCCTAGTAAAATAAAGGTAAAATAAAACATGTTATCTGTTAAATTCATCTTAATACTCGCTGTCCTTTTCAGGAGGGGTGTAATTGGGCCTTTCATTGCCATTGTGGATCATTACAATTTAGTATGGAGAGTAGTAGTAGGTAAGAGCCAATCTTGAAACCTCTTGCTACACTAGGTGTTGAGTCTGGTCAGAGTAAAGTCAACAAGGGCTTAATGCCCCCTCAGCCACATGTTAATTCAGCTCAAAATCAAGAGGAAGAGGATGACCAACGATTAATTAAAAAAGTAATCTTCAGAAGTGGAGAGAGATGAGGTGCATATAATTTACCGTTCTACACTGCACCTGCCAATTATTATCTAATAGTGTTTATTTCTGGTCTTCCAAGTGCTAGCTCATATTCTGAGTGATAAGGGCTTTGTATTTCGGTTTACATAGTAGTTGATCTGTATACATGTTGTAAACATTTCTGAACACCAAAGAAAAATCTGTATGCATTTGTGCTCTATAAAAACCTAGTCATTTACAAATGGTAGACTTTCTGCTTTTGTTGTTGTGTTTGATGTTTAATAAAAAATCCTGTTAATTGTTATTTTACTGTTACATTAGCTGCAAGAAACACTTGAAACAACAAATCAACGTTTGAGCATATCATTGAAGGAGTGGTTAACATCAGGAAGTAGCTCTATGGAGGAGGATTTATCGATCTGTTCCAGGGCTGGAGAAGTGAATAGTTTTGTGTGAATGTTAAACAGTAGCTGTGCGTGGGTAAAATCGCCGGGAAAGCCAAGCCAGGAAAAAAAGGCATAGGACAACCTATGTGTTGTGATAATTGTGTTGTTTGCTCTATAATCTGTTCATATGCCTTGCCACTGTGATATATAGGCTTAAGACCGAGACAATACAAAGACACAGTGGCAGAATAAATTGAACCACACATTTGTTTCATTATAAACCCGGAGAGCAACATCTGTCCGGTGAAGTCCACCAAACATATTGCAGGTAACAAACAGTTACATGACCAACAGCATGATCAAGCAAGTTCATTTTCGGACTACTAAACAACTATGATTTACAACCACGAGTTACAGCAAGTCGCAAAGAAAACAGCCGCTGCCTCCACTATTCCAGCACCAATTCAACAACACTTAATCCCTTACAGTATGCTTAGTCGAATACAGTGACAACTAAAATATACCAAAAACTATTTAGTCTAATCAATGTAAGCTAAATATGACGTGACTGTCCATGGTACTGATTTATGTGTGTGGCATGTGGTGTGTGCCCATGCGTGTGTGCGTGAGTGCAAGTAAAAAAAAACATGTTGACCAGTGGCAGTCGGTGCCGTTTAAGATGAGGGTGGACGTTTTTTTCTTTTATCATGAGCCTTATTTCTATTACAGCATATCGGATGACTATTATTCATATTCCATTTACCCAGTTCAATGTAACAGCGATAGGTTTAAACTACTACATGATACTAAATGTTTCCCTATTCCCATCATGAGGTTGCTACAACCTAGCCTATGAATGAAAGTTTACAATGTAGGTGCACACAGGTGATTTGATTTGAACACCACCGTTAATGGTTCGGACTAGGTGAACTACATTTACGGGTAATTCAAGTCTGGTGCCGCGGTTTAAGGCACTGCATCTCGGTGTTAGATGCGTCACTACAGACCCTGGTTTGATTCCAGGCTGTATAACAACCGGCCGTGATTGGGAGTACCATAGGGCAGGGCACAATTGGCCCAGCGTCGTCCGGGTTAGGGTTTGGCCAGGGTAGGCCGTCATTGTAAATAGGAATTTGTTCTTAACTGACTTGCCTAGTTAAATAAAGGTAAAAAAGAACACAGCATTCATTTGTCTCTAACACCTTGTAGTGGTGTAAACAGTCTGTATGGGAGTCAGCGATGGGACAAGACTGTAACTACCAATTGGGGAGAAAAAGGGGTAAGAAACAAATATTAACAAAAACAAATGACTACAAGGATAAGGGTTTGTATGACACAATGCCAATAAATACTATTTAAAAAACAACTTAATTCATCATTGTCTGCTTTCCAGTGTAGGGTTCAAGTGAGGAACTGAAGTCTAAAGTGTGATTCTAGCGGCCCATAGAAACAGGAGCCTTTTGGTTACAGAACATCTTTAAGGTTATTTAACATAGAGAAATGATCCCACATCAACCTACAGTGGGACAGTCCAAATCAAACTCAACAATGAAAACAACAGGAAGCAACTTTGCAGCGGCATCTCTCCAGCCCTGTTTGACACTCCACTCCTGTCCCGTATACCCCTCTGCTGGCTGGAGGTCAGGTGGCAGCGCCTCACATTGCCGGCCCCGTCCCACACCAGGAGCTCCGCCTGGGGGGAGCAGCAGGGGGAGGTGTACCTCACCCACAGAGGCTTGGGCAATCCACCTGTCCACTGGGCCACGTTCAGAGGAGGGTTACCTTGTACCAGCCTGGGTTCCAGTTCAGCATAGCCATTCTCCCCGTGTGCTGGACTTGTACTCTCCCTGTCTCTCTGGTTCTGATGGTTGTGGTTTGGGGTCGGCTGGTTCTCCTCCAGGCTGTCCCCTGGGGGGTCTGTGGGACTGTGGAGCAGGGTGAGAATGCCTTGACCCTGGGAGAGCTGGAGGGAAGCCAGGCCAGAGCGCCCCCTGTCTGTCACAGCCAGAGAGACAGTCCATCTGGCTCCTGTGCACTGAGTCGGGCCTGGGCAGGTGTGTTCTACTCGCATGATGGAACATGACGGGGGAGACATGTCAGGATCCTGGGGGAGAAAGGGACAGGATGTGATATCAGGGATACTACACAAGAAATTATGACATAAAGAGGGGTGGGCAAGGTGATTAGTATGTGTAAATTAAATATACATTTCCCTATGTATTTTGAATGCTGGATTCCAGTGAGCTTCTGATCTCCAAAGCTGAGATTCAAAGGCCTTGTTTCTACAGTATGTATGTATTGTACTCATAGTAGAAGCTCGGTAGTCTCAGTGTATGGGTCTCACCAGAGGAACCACAGTCAGGTGCAACACTGCGTAGTTGGAGTCCAGGGAGTCCAGCACTCGTATTGTCAGGGTCATAGTGACAGCCCCTCCTGCCTCAGCCCCCTCTGGAGTTTGGAGCTCCACCTCCCCCCTCACTGACCCTCTCTCCCCCACAGAGAGGCTGAGAGAATAACATTTTTGAATGAGAAATAACATAGTGTAGGGAACAGGGATGACTATCTGCTATATATCTTTTAAAATGAATTGTTGTTTATTTTGCTTAACAAGAGCTTTGCGATTCTGTCTGTAATGCAAAGTGCTATAAAAGTGTAATAAATTATCAATTATTATAATAATTAGCCATTTTGTGACAGTTTGACGTTGTTGGTCCATTTTGTCCTGCCTACCTGTGTGGTCCTCTCTGAGAGAGATATCCCCGGTCATCGTCAGCGGTCAGGGTGAGGTTTCGGGCGGGGCCGTGGTTCTGAACATCAAAAAATACTGTTGTACTGTGGCCAGGAACCAGACGTGGGATGGACAGGACCTGAGGGAGGGAGGGAGAGAGAGAGAGAAAAGGTGCATAGTGTCTTACTCTTTCTTCTATTGTGTTCATGGCTGTGCTGTGCTCGACTGTCTTGTTATTTGTAAGGTTCTGCTTGACAACTGATTTTTGTGGTGTGTTCTGTTATACACAGTGCAGCATTGTGCTCGGCTGTATTGTCCATGATGTCCAGATGTTGGGCTGTACAGTGTCAGTTGGCTGTTTGCTGCTGTTGTTGTTGTACCTGTATCTTAATGTGTGTGGGCTGGATCATCTCCGTGGAGATGCGTTCCAGGCGGTTCCCTCCCCCGTCTCTGCCGGATAGACGGACACAGAACGGCACCCTGGGAACAGAGGCCATCCAGCCAACCAGCTCCTCTCCAGAGGACGCAGAGGAAGAGGATGAGTTTAGCCACACTTTCTGGAGGCTCTCCCCATTGGCTCCCAGCAGGGCCACGTGACTGAAAGAGGCCTCCTCATTGGGCGATAGACCTGTGACAGCCAGCACTAGAAAGGTTGGGACACCTGAACGGACATGAAACACCAAATGGATGAATAGATGTGATCATGATTATTTAGTCCTGAAGCGTATAGGCTAGACAAATGAAGGATAAATAAATAGATACTGTATTCTAGCCAAAAACCACACCCCCTCACCTGCGATTGGACTTCCCTCCACTCTAGCTAGGCCTGGATGCGTTCCATTGGCCTCCACAGCAAAGTAATACAGGAAGTCCACATTGCTGTCAGCTTGGAAGACAGGTATTGCTCTGTTATCAGTCGGCCTACTAGAGTTTCGCCAATGATTACCCTGTGGGAACAGGTACTGTGTGTAGTGTATTGACAGACGGGGTACCTATGGTATTAAAGGTGACGTGACCATCAGCAATGGTGTTGAGGTGCCACTGGCCTGGCTCTATAGGGGACAGCAGGCTGATCCTGTACAGACCCTGAAACTGCTCACACTCTGCCAGGGGACCCTGCTGATTCAACAGAGACTGAGTACGATCTGGGAGGGGCAGAGGGAGACGATGAGAGAAGGAAGATGTCATACAGAAAAGGCTGCCGTCCATGTGTGTATCTACAGATCAGTGTGTGTATCTACAGATCAGTGTGTGTATCTACAGATCAGTGTGTGTATCTACAGATCAGTGTGTGTAATGTGTAGTCGTACCAGTTGGGCTGCTGAGGACACATTGTCTGAGGTCTCCAGTGAGGTGAAGGGTCACGCTCTTCACTGCATTGTCCACACTGAAGGAGTGGGATAAGTCGGAGTCACTATCACTCTCTGCATGTAGCAGAGTCACCTACAGAGGGAGACAGAAAGCTTTGGAGTGAGGGCAGTGTTTCCCAAATGACATATTGTAGTCTACAAAATCCCAGACCTAGGGCAACATGTGGGAGGCAACTCATCTGACTTATCTGCCTGGGGCGGCAGGTGGCCTAGTGGTTAGAGTGTTGGACTAGGAACCAAAAGGTTGCAAGATCAAATCCCAGATTTGACAAGGTAAAAATCTGTCATTCTGCCCCTGAACAAGGCAGTTAACCCACTGTTCCTAGTCCATCATCAAAAATAAGAATTTGTTCTTAACTGACTTGCCTAGTTAAATAAAGGTAAAAAATAAAAATAGCAATGACAGGTCTCCTACCTGAAAATAATAAGCAGAAAAGTACCATTCTAAGAAACTATTTTAATTAGCATTGTATCATATAGTAACAAAACCTATTAATTTCAGACAAATAGTGGATCAGTATGGGCAGGTGCACCTCTGTAGATAATGATTGCACTCTAGCATTTTGTTGCAGTACCTTATCTGCAGCTGTGTTGTCCTCCACTATGGCAGAGACACGGTGGATGTCTGAGTTGGTGGTGAAGACAGTCAGTCCCCCGGAAACAGAGGACAGGGAGGAGTAGAGAGCGAAACGGTCAGGGGACAGAGTCTCCCTCCTCCTCCTCCTCCTCTTCCTCCCGCTGCCCTTTATTTTGTGACTGGGGTCTTCAGTCAGGAGGAAGGTCACCTGGTGGAGGCAGAAGGGATTGGATTGTTTATCTTTGATCCTTTGTTATAAGTTATCATTTTGATCACACAAACAAAAAGTGTTACCTTGCATTGTTTCTCCAGTATAAGAGCCCTCACAGCATTGTACAGGTGAGCATCTTTAGGGGAGGCATCAGTGAATACAAATATCTCTGACAGGGGTGGGCTATGAGTGAGGGCCAGCTGTAACACAAAGGTACATGAATGTACATAAGACCATCAACAAAGAGAGGGTAAAAAACTGCTAAAATATTAAAATGAAATCCTCTGAAAATGAGGATTTGGCTGTTGCTATGTACAATTGATGTTCTGTTCACTGTATGTTATCCTATGCTGTTATTAAAATATAATAATTTGATGTCTAACCATCTGTAGCTACTCTCTGTGTTACCTGTATGGCAGAAAGACACATCTCAGGTTCGTCTCCACCACCCAGAGCCATCAGGTTCTCCATATAACTCATGAACTCCTCCGGTTTCTCTGTCTCATACACCGGCCCCACCCCTAGAGCACAGAGAACACAGGGAAACATCAGCACCGTACACTTCAGCACCGTACACACTGTGTCAGTTACACTGGTAGGACCGCAATATAATTATATATACAGTGCATTCGGAAAGTATTCAGACCCCTTGACTTTTCCACATTTTGTTACATTACAGCCTTATTCTAAAATTGATTAAATTGTTTTTTTCCTCATCAATCTACACACAATACCCCATAATGACAAAGCAAATACAGGTTTTAAGTTATTTTTGTGCAAATTTATTTTTAAAAAAAGTATTCAAACCCTTTGCTATTAAACTCAAAATTGAGCTCAGATGCATCCTGTTTCCATTGATCATCCTTGAGATGTTTCTACAACTTGATTGGAGTCCACCTGTGGTAAATTCAATTGATTGGACATGATTTGGATAGGCACACCTGTCTATATAAGGTCCCACAGTTGACAGTGCATGTCAGAGCAAAAACCAAGCTGAGGTTGAAGGAATTGTCCATAGTGCTCAGAGACAGGATTGTGTGGAGGCACAGATCTGGTGAAGGGTACCTAAACATTTCTGCAGCATTGAAGGTCCCCAAGAACTCACTGGCCTCCATTATTCTTAAGAAGTTTGGAACCACCAAGACAATTCCTAGAGCTTGCCGCCTGGTCAAACAGAGCAATCGGGGGTGAAGGGCCTTGGTCAGGGAGGTGACCAAGAACCCGAGCTATAGAGTTTTTCTCTAGAGATGTGTGAACCTTCCAGAAGGACAACCATCTCTGCAGAACTCCACCAATCAGGCATTTATGGTAGTGGCCAGACGGAAGCCACTCCTCAGTAAAAGGCACATGACAGCCCGCTTGGAAAGACTCTCAGACCATGAGAAACAAGATTCTCTGATCTAATGAATCCAAGATTGAACTCTTTGGCCTGAATGCCAAGTGTCACGTCTGGAGGTAACCTGGCACCATCCCTACAGTGAAACATGGTGGTGGCAGCATCATGCTGTATTCAGCAGCAGGGACTGTGTGACTAGTCAGGATCGACTGAAAGATGAACGAAGGAAAGTACAAAGAGATCCTTGATGAAAACCTGCTCCAGAGCACTCAAGACCTCCAACTGGGGCGAAGGTTCACCTTCTAACAAGACAATGACCCTAAGCTCACAGCCAAGATCTGCAGAGAAGAATGGGAGAAACTCCCCAAATACAGGTGTGCCAAGCTTGTAGTGTCATACCCAAGACGACTTGAGGCTGTAATCTGTGCCAAAGGTGCTTAAACAAAGTACTGAGTAAAGGGTTCGAATACTTATGTACATTTTTTATAAATTTGCTAAAATGTCTAAAAACCTGTTTTTCTTTGTCATTATGAGGTATTGTGTGTAGATTGATGAGGGGGAATAAGCCTGTAACCTAACAATGAGGGAAAAGTCAAGGGATCTGAATACTTTCCGAATGCACTGTATACAGTGTATACAGTGCATTTTTCATATAATATTGTTTTATATGGACCCCAGGAAGAGGAGCTTCTGCACGTGCTGTAGCTAATGGAGAACCTAATAAACTAAACTAAACTAATATTTTGTATAATGCAGTTATAACATTAACATAATGCCTGTCATATAGGGTTGAAATTCTTGTAGACAATTACATGTAAAATGGTACCACAAAACTGAAGAAAGGAGTTTTGCCTGTAACACACTTTCGGCACAGGTAACATTAAGCGTTCCATGGTTTGGCCCTGACCCTAACCCTGTCCCCTAACACTCTGGCCTGGTCATGCCCTCTCCCTCTCCCCTCACCTGGGTCGTGGAAGGGCACCAGCAGGAAGGTGCCAGGCTGCTCGGGAGTATTGGCGCGGGCCTGGATGATAGAGTGGGCACGGAGGCGGGCTGCGGTGATCTCCTCAAACATGCTGCCTGTGGTGTCCATGACAAACACCAGCGCTGGAGGCTGCTTCACACTGAAGAGTCTGCCCTCAGGATAGTACAGCCAACAGAAGGAAACAGTCTGCCCTCAGAATAGTACAGCCAACAGAAGGAAACAGTCTGCCCTCAGAATAGTACAGCCAACAGAAGGAAACAGTCTGCCCTCAGAATAGTACAGCCAACAGAAGGAAACAGTCTGCCCTCAGAATAGTACAGCCAACAGAAGGAAACAGTCTGCCCTCAGGATAGTACAGCCAACAGAAGGAAACAGTCT
>QNTS01002458.1:128859-154908 GCA_003317085.1 Hucho hucho
GCCAACAGAAGGAAACAGTCTGCCCTCAGAATAGTACAGCCAACAGAAGGAAACAGTCTGCCCTCAGGATAGTACAGCCAACAGAAGGAAACAGTCTGCCCTCAAGATAGTATAGCCAAGAACAGGAAACACAGTGGCACGAGTAGTTACAACACATTATATGATAAGTTCTGTGTACCATGTGTACCATGTTAAGAATGTCAGCACAAATGGATTATCTATAGGTCATCATAATAATCATAATGAAGGCTACATAGACCCCACCTGAGGAAGCTGGTGTTGCCCACACTGTCTCGGAGGTCTCTGAGCACAGTAAGGGTTGCCATGGTAGCGAGGCGGGCAGCCTCCACATGGAGGTAGTGATGGGGGGAGAAGAGGGAGGAAGTGCTGTCCTTATTGATGCCCCCCTTGGCCCCCTGGTGGCGACTGCTGTCCAGTACACCCCCGTGACTGCACTTCCCTGAAAAACACAATATTTACAATGATTATTCAACAAGTTATTATAAAGTGTGGCAGAGATTTTCTCAAATGGAAACCACACTCATGTTGAAGCTTGCAGACGTTTGAACATAGGCCAACCATATTTCACGTTTTTTGTTGTTGAAAGATTACAAATAACTGAATCAATATATCTGGCTCAGATGTTAGTTCTTCAATCTACACAAGAAACGTACCTTGTGGTTTGGGTGGGTAGGTGCTGAAGTACCCAGTGGTGAGCAGTAGAGGGTACCGCTGACTCTGGGTCAGTCTGGGCAGGAGGTTGTCTCTGCAGGTAGCGCTGTGACACTCCATACAGGTAGGAGTGTCCTCTGGGGAGGACAGATAGACAAAGAGAACTATGAACACAGATCTCATTAATTTAACCCAAAATGTGTTTTAACTGTACCTGTGGCTACAGGAAAGGCTGGCTGCCCAGGCTGCAGCAGGTGGAGGTATATCGAGCGCTGACCCATCTCCACCCAGTTACTATGGCTGTAGAAATCCTGTTCACAGAGACAGACAGTCAGCATCCTGCAGGTCAGACAATGGGGACCTCTCCTGTCATTCTTATGTAAAAGGCTCATCGCACATTCAAATTGCCACAATGCCAAATATTATTGGATGAGTGGTATTTACATTTGACATGATGTGCTATCTTACAGAGTACCATGTGTTTGGCCTATTGTACCTGCAGTGAGTGTAGCAGCTGTCCCAGACTGTGTCTTGCCCCCTGGTACTCTTTGGCCCGTGCAGAGAGCAGGGTTTGGGACCAGAACTGCCGAAGCATCGCCATAGATTCCTCCACGCGCTCCGAGTCAAAGTGATAGACTGGGTCGGACCGTGTGGAGCTCAGGAAGTCCATGGCCGCATTGGAACGCACAACCTCCCCCACTGCATGCCAGAACCCCCGACCCAGACCTGTCTGTGAGACCGTCAACATTGTCATCCTCATCATAATCATCATCATCATCCAGCAACTTAGTTTATTCATCATCATCATCATCATCATCATCATCATCGTCATCATCATTGTCATCACCATTATGGATTCACAGCGTCATTATGGATTCCACTAATTCCGCTCCAGCCATTACCACAAGGCCTTCCTCCCCAATTAAGGTGCCACCAACTTCCTGTGATATCTGACTAATGCAGCGTTCAAAACAACTGTGAACTCAGAACTCAGAAATCTCCAACTTCTGACTTGTGTGTTCAAACTGGGAACTCAGAAAAAAAACTCAGACTGGGAAAATTCGTTTTGAACTCGGAATTCAAAGTCAAAAAGTTGGGAACTCTGGCCTCTTTCTAGAGCGCCGACTTTCCAAACTTAAAATCACAGACGTCATGATATGACCTCGTTTTTTTCTGAATTCCCAGTTGTCTTGATCGTCTTGAAGGTCATCATAACAGGGTGTCAGAAGTGACTACACCTCGTCAAATATAAGATAGGAGTGATTATTTCAAAAACATTATTATGTACCTTGACAGAGTTTTGAGTGACCAAAAGCAGCTAACAGCTAACTGTTCTCTCATGTCTCTTTATTAGTTGAGCAGAGCCAGAGATACTTTAAAGGAGATTGGAAACTCCATTGGAATTGTATTAACGGCCATTGTTTACGTTGCCCATGCTACATCAATGGGCCGCTCGGTGCAATCTGGGCAATTCTGGGACAAGGAGCGCTCTCCTTCAAGGAGTGAATGGGAGTCAATTGGGTGCTAGCTCAAAAACCCAACATTAGCATGACTTTCATCAACAAGAAGCACAACATTACAAATCTTTTCAGAGATGTCAGATAATTAATTTGCTATCTGTAGTAATGTATTGTTTTGGAATCGTGACATTAAGTACTTTCGAGGAAAATATGCACGTTTATTTGTTCCATTTGACTGTGTAGTACTACTTATTTCTCTGAGAGTGATGTGGATATATAGCATTTTGCAAACAAAATACATTGTTATTTGTCTCTCTGAAATGAAACCAGATGGCGTAAAGGAGCTTGCAAGGATTTGCATTTTCGAATCTGAGAGCCAAATATATTGATAAAAGTTACGTTGTCTGAGAAAGATTTGGTTATCAAAACATCACGCCAGGGTAAGCCTACACGAAACACAGACCTTATTATAAGTGTTTCTAAAATCCACTATGGGAAAAATGAATGGTGGAAAAAAACGATTGGAGTAATTTCCCTGTTTGACTGCTAGGTTTTAAAGGTATTATGACTCATAATGTGGTACTCTATTGAACAACCCCATGCCATGATTAGATAGTGAAAAACACACCAATCATAATTTCTTTAAACAATTAAAGCTAATTTACCAACATTTCTGAAAATGGATATACAGTGAGGGAAAAAAGTATTTGATCCCCTGCTGATTTTGTATGTTTGCCCACTGACAAAGAAATGATCAGTCTATAATTTTAATGGTAGGTTTATTTGAACAGTGAAAGACAGAATAACAACAAAAAAGTCCAGAAAAACACGTGAAAAATGTTATAAATTGATTTGCATTTTAATGAGGGAAATAAGTATTTGACCTCTCTGCAAAACATGACTTAGTACTTGGTGGCAAAACCCTTGTTGGCAATCACAGAGGTCAGACGTTTCTTGTAGTTGGTCACCAGGCTTGCACACATCTCAGGAGGGATTTTGTCCCACTCCTCTTCGCAGATCTTCTCCAAGTCATTAAGGTTTCGAGGCTGACGTTTGGCAACTCGAACCTTCAGCTCCCTCCACAGATTGTCTATGGGATTAAGGTCTGGAGACTGGCTAGGCCACTCCAGGACCTTAATGTGCTTCTTCTTGAGCCACTCCTTTGTTGCCTTGGCCGTGTGTTTTGGGTCATTGTCATGCTGGAATACCCATCCACGACCCATTTTCAATGCCCTGGCTGAGGGAAGGAGGTTTTCACCCAAGATTTGACGGTACATGGCCCCGTCCATCGTCCCTTTGATGCAGTGAAGTTGTCCTGTCCCCTTAGCAGAAAAACACCCCCAAAGCATAATGTTTCCACATCCATGTTTGACGGTGGGGATGGTGTTCTTGGAGTCATAGGCAGGATTCCTCCTCCTCCAAACACGGCGAGTTGAGTTGATGCCAAAGAGCTCCATTTTGGTCTCATCTGACCACACCACTTTCACCCAGTTGTCCTCTGAATCATTCAGATGTTCATTGGCAAACTTCAGACGGGCATGTATATGTGCTTTCTTGAGCAGGGGGACCTTGCGGGCGCTGCAGGATTTCAGTCCTTCACGGCGTAGTGTGTTACCAATTGTTTTCTTGGTGACTATGGTCCCAGCTGCCTTGAGATCATTGACAAGATCCTCCCGTGTAGTTCTGGCCTGATTCCTCACCGTTCTCATGATCATTGCAACTCCACGAGGTAAGATCTTGCATGGAGCCCCAGGCAGAGGGAGATTGACAGTTATTTTGTGTTTCTTCCATTTGCGAATAATCACACCAACTGTTGTCACCTTCTCACCAAGCTGCTTGGCGATGGTCTTGTAGCCCATTCCAGCCTTGTGTAGGTCTACAATCTTGTCCCTGACATCCTTGGAGAGCTCTTTGGTCTTGGCCATGGTGGAGAGTTTGGAATTTGATTGATTGATTGCTTCTGTGGACAGGTGTCTTTTATACAGGTAACAAGCTGAGATTAGGAGCACTCCCTTTAATAGTGTGCTCCTAATCTCAGCTCGTTACCTGTATAAAAGACACCTGGGAGCCAGAAATCTTTCTGATTGAGAGGGGGTCAAATACTTATTTCCTTCATTAAAATGCAAATCAATTTATAACATTTTTCACATGCGTTTTTCTGGATTTTTTATTCTGTTTCTCACTGTTCAAATAAACCTACCATTAAAATTATAGACTGATCATTTCTTTGTCAGTGGGCAAACGTACAAAATCAGCAGGGGATCAAATACTTTTTTCCCTCACTGTGTAGGGTTTTGGAATTAAACTCTTCAACTCATTCTTTGCATATGCAACCGTAATGCTCCTAATGAACCATACATCAGATTCACTCCAGATTTTGTGCATAAAGGAATAAGTTACTATATGATAGAGTGCTTGCTTTGTTATCCAACTGATGTTGTGTCCTTTCTGTCATCCTGTGAACACTGTTCATTGCTGCTCGCAGCTACTGTATATTTTTTATTCTGTTTTGTTTTCAGCAATCTATTTAATTGATTCTGTATGCAGCCAAAGCAACATTGCCCAAAAGCAGCAATAACAGAATAATGCTGGTTGTGATACTGACAGCAGTCATCATCATCATCATCATCATCATTAGTATTATCATAATCATCATCATCACCATCATCATGTTGTGTCTATAGACAGCCTTCCATGCATCCTCAATTACCTGTAGCTGTGTTAAAAAACTCTTAAGATGGAACACACTACTGCAATCTGATCATGTGTGTGTGTGTGTGTGTTTGTTTGTGTGTGTGTCGACACACCACAACCTCACCTTCTCCTGTGTGTGTCGGTGCTGGTGTGTGTTGGCCATGCTCAGTGTCTCCAGAGTGATGTTGAGGACACCCTGCTCGGTGATGAATTGGTGTGTGTAGGAGTCCAAGGACAGGGTTAACACACGGGACCAGAAGTTGGGGAGGAAGCCTCTGCAGCCTGGTAGAGTCAGTACCACACACAGCAGAACATACAGCTCCCTCATCTGAACCCCTGACCCACCATGACCCCTGCTCTCTGACATCATCACTTCCTGGGGAATAGGGTGGGGAGAAGAAGACATTACACCTGAAACATATAATTATTTCCATTAGACTTTGGTCTTAGGTATGTTGGTACCAGTAGACTTGCAAGGTTTTTGATAGTTGTATCTTTACACAACATGCAAACCACTGTGTTACGTGTGTTATGTGCCCATGTGTGTTGTGTTAGTTGTGAGAAAAGGAGGATGTGTGTCTTCATCCTTGTGGCCACATAAACAATTGCTTGTGGTGACAGAGATTTTCCAAGTAGAGCAAAATAGGCCATGAACCCCTTTTGCATTTATCCACCATGTTTATGGGGCATTGATCAGTGAAGTCTCCTAAATACCCCACACCAAATGTCAAACCTCCAACTGAACAGTGTTCTGGAATCTCTGAAGCCTTCTAGCACATTCTCTGTTGTACATACTCACCACAGTGACTATCAGTTTCATGTCTCTAACCACTTTCGCTACTTGTCTTACCACGAGCCTTGTTTTCATCAATACCCCAATTTTTTTTTATTCTATCTCTCTCTCTGCTTATCTTGATAGTGTATGCTGTTGGAAATTGTTAAAATGTTTAGCACAACGAAGCCTAATTTAACTTTGAAGTATGTGCTCACCAAAAATTACATGGTGAGAGTCACAATACACTGTATTGAAATAAGGATGCTTACCTGACATAGCATGTCTTGATGACTAGATTAACTGGATTGTGAGTGGTACCCATCACTGGGATGTTTTCTTGACTAATCTGATGTAAAACCCTAATTAAAGGGTGCGTTCGTAAATTGCCTCCAGTGAGTCATAGTGGGCTCTGGGACATTTGTAAATTCAGAGTGTTGTCAGAGCGTTTCGCTCTCTGAGTGTTCAGAGCGCACACTGTGGACGCTCTGGCTGAGGAGTAGGGTTTATCAGAGCGTTCTGACCTCACAACGGCAGTCAAGCTCCCAAGCTAACTGGCAAAAGGTTGGCTAGCTTGCTAGCTACTTCTAGACACAAATGAGAGAACACCTCACTCTGACCATTTTACTCGCCATAGCAGAGCTAGTTAGGCTGTTTTCATGTTATCTAGAGCGTTAGTGACTGTAACTGTGCTGCTGGCAACAATTTAATTCCGTTTTTTGCCAACCTTTACTGACACCTGTCACATTCAATGGGTGTTGTGCGTTCGTAAATTCATCTGTTATTCTGCACTCTGGCACACTCAAAGGAGAGTGCTCTGAAATCGGAATACATATCCAAAATGAATTTACGAACGCACCCAGTTAACTAATAATATGTATGATCATCGCCATACTAATAAAGTGTTGTGTTAGTTGTGAGAACAGGAGGATGTGCATTTCTGATAGAATTTTTGATAACATATCTACAGTATTTAACTTTTTAATGTGTATAGTATTGCTTACTAGGTGTTCTGTAACCACTCCCTCTTCAAATCAGGGTTGATTGGAAAAAGCTGTTGAAAAGAGGACATGGTATTATCATATCTTTGTACTCCCTGACGAAGGCCATGCAGCCGAAAACGCGTCTGAGTTTTCAAACTTTGTTTCCATTGAACATGGCATACAAATAAAGGCATTTTAATTAATTATATGAAGAGTGCCTTGGTCCTCTTTCTTTTTGAGGAGGATGTGTGTCTTGAACCTTGTGGCCACATAAACAATTGTTTGTGGTGACAGAGATTTTCCAAGTAGAGCAAAATAGGCCATGAACCCCTTTTGCATTTATCCACCATGTTTATGGGGCATTGATCAGTGAAGTCTCCTAAATACCCCACACCAAATGTCAAACCTCCAACTGAACAGTGTTCTGGAATCTTTGAAGCCTTCTAGCACATTCTCTGTTGTACATACTCACCACAGTGACTATCAGTTTCATGTCTCTAACCTCAACCACTTTTGCTGCTTGTCCTATCACAAGCCCTGTTTTCAAGTTATCTAGAGCGTTAGTGACTGGAACTGTGCTGCTAGCAACAATTTAATTATGTTATTTGCCAACCTTTACTGACACCTGTCACATTCAATGGGGGTTGCGCGTTCGTAAATTCATCAGTTATTCTGCGCTCTGGCACATTCAAAGGAGAGTGCTCTGAAATCGGAGTAGCCAAAATTAATTTGCAAACACACTCAAAGTTAACTAATAATGTCTATGATCATCGCCATTGAAATAAAGTAAACAAAGTTGTACATACATGTATTATATAATAATGTGTTAGATAAACAATTTTAGTCCCATGTGCTGGCTTGTAACCATGGATTTCAGCCATAGAAATATGAACCTAAAATGATTTAAATTAATACCATTGAATAGCATTGAATTTCATGTGCAGTAGTTACCTCTAATTACTATAGTTACTATAATTTCTTAGTGTATATCAGATGAGGAAAGCCCTCATCTTCAACTTGATAATCTAAGCATTGCTGTACATATGTACGTCACATAGTATTTTTTTAATCTTAATTCATGACCTGTCTTGGTTCTTGATCCTGTTCCTTCTACTTCCTGCTTGATAAGTGAGTTTGATATATCTCCAGAGTTCAGACACTATTGGCGTACGTGTCAGACATGCTGTGTGTCAACTGTCTGTAGAGGAAATCCACATGTGAGTTCTGCTGAGCCTTCAACCACAGTCTGTAACCAGAGAAAAGTTGTTTAGGATATCACACCATTATTGAGTCTTCCAGTCCGTTGTCCTTGGGCCTTGTCTCAAGATGTCCTCTCTGGTATGAAAATACATAAATAAGTAATAGATGGGATGGGCGCCGCTGTTGCAGCTTGCATGAGAGTCTGGTTGACACTGAGTCTTTCTGAGGGGGTAAATGGAAGGCTGAAGGCNCCCCCCCCCCCCCACCCCCCATTAATGCACGGTGCATTGACTCTCCACAATAAGGCTGCATATATTACCAGCCATAGTGTTCAACTGAAGGCCCCCCTCCCCCTTCTCTCAATCCCTAACTCCCTCTCTTTTCTCCCAGGAAGAAAAGCATTGAGGTCGGCCTCTATGATGAAAAACACCCTCTCCACACCCTCTCCCTCCTAGTAGATCCTTTCTTATGACTTTATAAAGAAAGGGGGTCAGTTGCTAACCAACGAGAGACTCAGCATTGCACTTCAGCTCGTTGGCCTGTTTGTTCTAAGAAGAGATGGGGCACAGAGAGGTTAGCTGTAACATACCCAGTACAGTGCTGGAAAAAGTACCCAATTGTCATACTTGTGTAAAAGTATATATACATTAATATAAATTTACTCAAGTAAAAGTGAAAGTCACTCAGTAAAATATTACTTGAGTAAAAGTCTAAAAGTACTTGGTTCTAAATGTACTTAAGTATCAAAAGTAAAAGTAAAAGAATAAATCATTTATAATTCCTTATATTAAGCAATACAGATGGAACCATTTAGTTGTTTTTTAAATTTATGCATAGTCAGGGGTACACTCCAACACTCTGTCACAAGACGTGTGTGTAGCTGGTGCGTGTCAGTCAGGCGCAGGAGAGCAGAGATAGTGAACGAAAGTACTTTACTCATCTGTGGCACAGTATAAACACTGAACGCAACAATGCGTCACAAAAACAAGTGCCTACAGTGAAAAAAGGTGCGGCAGCACAAAGTACAAATACAGTCTGGCGCAACCAGCCGGAACGTGCCACTGACATAAAACAATCACACACACAGACATGGGGGAAACCAGAGGGTTAAATACATGACAAGTAATGAGGGAATGACAACCAGGTGTGTGGGGAAACAAGACAAAACAAATGGAAAATGAAAATGGATCGGTAATGGCTAGAAGACCGGTGACGTCGACCGCCGAACACCACCCGAACAAGGAGAGGCACAGACTTCGGCAGAAGTCGTGACAGTACCCCCCCCCCCCCTTGACCCGCGGCTCCAGCAGCGCGCCAACACCGGCCTCGGGCCGACCCGGAGGGCGAGGCGCAGGGCGATCCGGACCGAGACGGTGGAACTCCCGCAGCATAGACAGGTCCAAAACGTCCTCTACCGAAACCCAGCATCTCTCCTCCGGACCGTACCTCTCCCACTCCACAAGGTACTGAAGGCCTCGCTTCTGACGCCTCTAATCCAGTATGGAGCGGACTGAATACGGTAATCGGGGGGAAGCTGTAAACGGTAACTGACCTCGTTCAGTCTCCTCAGGACTTTAAATGGCCCCACAAACCGTGGGCCCCACAAACCGCAGGGCAGGTGAAGGGGAAGGTTTCGGGTGGAGAGCCAGACCCGGTTCACTGCGGTGACGGTCTACGCTGATTTTCTGGCGCAGCACGGCCCACTAGAGGTGAACATGAGCGGCGTCCCATGTCTCCTCTGCGCGCCTGAACCACTCGTCCACAACAGGAGCCTCGGTCTGACTCTGATGGCAAAGCGCCAGAACCGGCTGGTACCCCAATACACACTGGAAGGGGGAGAGGTTAGAGGAGGAGTGGCGAAGCGAGTTCTGAGTCATCTCTGCCCAGGGCACGAACACCGCCCACTCCCCCGGGCCGGTCCTGGCAATACGACCTCAGAAACCTACCCACATCCTGGTTCACTCTCTCCACCTGCCCGATACTCTCGGGGTGAAAACCCGAGGTAAGGCTGATCGAGACCCCCAGACGTTCCATGAACGCCTTCCAGACCCTCAAAGTGAACTGGGGACCCCGATCAGACACTATATCCTCAGGCACCCCGTAGTGCCGGAAGACATGTGTGAACAAGGCCTCCGCAGTCTGTAGGGCCATAGGGAGACCGGGCAGAGGAAGGAGATTGCAGGACTTCGAGAAGCGATCCACAACGACCAGGATCGTGGTGTTACCCTGTGAGGGAGGAAGATCAGTAAGAAAATCCACCGACAGGTGCGACCAAGGCCGTTGTGGAACGGGTAAGGGGTTTAGCTTATCTCTGGGCAGATGCCTAGGAGCCTTACACTGGGCTCACACTGAGCAGGAGGACACATAAACCCTCACGTCCTTAGCCAAAGTCGGCCACCAGTACTTCGAACTTAGACAGCGCACCGTCCGACCGATGCCTGGATGACCAGAGGAGAGTGACGTGTGAGCCCAATAGATCAGCTGGTCACGGACAGAAGACGGAACGTACAGACGCCCAGCTGGACACTGGAGGGGAGTGGGCTCTGCACGTAGTGTCTGCTCAATGTTCACGTCCAGCTCCCACACTACCGGTGCCACCAGGCAGGAGGCCGGGAGTATGGGGGTGGGATCCATGGACCGCTCCTCTGTGTCATACATCCGGGACAGTGCGTCTGCCTTAGCGTTCTGGGATCCTAGTCTGTAAGACAGGGTGAAAACAAAATGGGTAAAAAACATGGCCCACCTTGCCTGGCGAGGGTTCAGTCTCCTCGCGGCCCGGATGTACTCAAGATTGCAGTGGTCAGTCCAGATGAGAAAAGGGTGTTTAGCCCCCTCAAGCCAATGTCTCCACGCCTTCAAAGCCTTGATGACAGCCAACAGCTCCCGGTCCCCCACGTCATAGTTTCGCTCTGCCGGGCTGAGCTTCTTCGAGAAGAAGGCACAGGGGCGGAGCTTCGGTGGCGTACCCTAGCGCTGAGAGAGCACGGCTCCTATCCCAGCCTCGGACGCGTCCACCTCCACTATGAACGCCAAAGAGGGATCCGGATGAGCCAGCACGGGAGCCGAGGTAAACAGAGCCTTCAGGTGACCAAAAGCCCTGTCCGCCTCAGCCGACCACTGCAGTCGCACCGGTCCCCCCTTCAGCAGTGAGATAATGGGAGCTGCTACCTGACCAAAACCCCGGATAAACCTCCGGTAGTAATTGGAAAACCCTAGAAACCGCTGCACCTCCTTTACCGTGGTGGGAGTCGGCCAATTACGCACGGCTGAAATGCAGTCACTCTCCATCTCCACCCCTGACGTGGAAATGCGGGTCCTTAGGAAGGAGACTGACTGTTGGAAGAACAGGCATTTCTCCGCCTTGACGTACAGGTCATGCTCCAACAATCGACCAAGCACCCTGCGCACCAGGGACACATGCTCGGCGCGTGTAGCGGAGTATATCAGAATGTCATCAATATACACCACTACACCCTGCCCATGCATATCCCTGAAAATCTCATCTACAAAGGCCTGGAAAACTGATGGAGCATTCATCAACCCGTACGGCATGACGAGGTACTCATAATGCCCTGAGGTGGTACTGAAAGCCGTCTTCCACTCATCTCCGTCCCAGATACGCACCAGGTTGTAAGCGATCCTGAGATCTAATTTGGTGAAGAAGGGCGCCCGGTGCACTGACTCAATCGCACTGGCTATGAGAGGTGGCGGGTAACTGTACCTCACAGTGATCTGGTTGAGACCTCGATAGTCAATACACAGGCGCAGACCTCCCTCCTTCTTCTTCACAAAAAATAAACTTGAGGAGGCGGGTGAAGTGGAGGGCCGAATGTACCCCTGACACAGAGATTCGGAGACATATATTTCCATAGCCGCCGTCTCGACAGAGGATACACGTGACTCCTGGGAAGTGCGTTGTCTACCATGAGGTTTATCGCACAATCCCCCGGTCAATGGGGTGGTAATTGAGTCGCCTTCTTTTTACAGAAGGCAAGAGCCAAATTGGCATATTCGGGGGGAATGCGCACGGTGTAGATCTGGTCTGGACTTTCCACCGTGGTAGCACCAACGGAAACCCCTAAACACCTCCCGAGCACTCTCTCGCGACCACCCTGTGAGAGCCCTCCGTTGCCACGAAACAGTGGGTTCATCACAGGCTAACCAGGGTAGGCCTAGTACCACGGGAAACGCAGGAGAGTCAATGAGAAAGAAGCCGATTCTCTCCTTGTAACCCCCCTGCGTCACCATGTCCAGGGGAGTGGTGGCCTCCCTAATTAACCCTGACCCTAATGGTCAACTATATAGGGCGTGAACAGGGAAGGGCATATTAACAGGAACAATTGGGGTCCCTAAACTAAGGGCTAATGATCTATCTGTAAAATTCCCAGCTGCGCCTGAATCGACGAGCGCCTTATGCTGGGAATGCGGGGAAAACTCAGGGAAAACAAATTGCAAAAACATGTGTGCAACAGAGGGCTTTGGGTGAGCATGGTGCCCGCTCACCTGGGGAGATGCGAGAGTACCCTGCCTGCTGCCTCGACTCCAAGAGGAACCAACCCGATGCCGACCGGCAGTGTGATCCCTGCGGCCACGGATGGTGCACGAACCGGAACCTCCTCCGGTCTCCCTGCACGCAGCACCTCCCAGCTCCATGGGCATCGGAGCGATGGTGCTGGGGAATGGAACCGACAGACCCTCATCTGAACGTCCACGGGTAGCCAACAGGTTATCCAACCGAATGGACAGGTCCACCAGCTGGTCGAAGTTTAGGGTGGTGTCCCTGCAGGCCAACTCCCGACGGACGTCCTCGTGCAGACTGCAACGATAGTGGTCGATGAGGGCCCTGTCGTTCCATCCCGCGCCGGCAGCTAGGGCCCGAAAGTCCATGGCGAACTCCTGAGCGCTCCTCGTCCCCTGCCTCAAATGGAAAAGGCGTTCACCCGCCGCTCTACCCTCGGGTGGGTGGTCGAAGACTGCCCAAAAGCGGGGAGTGAACTCCTCGAAATTGTCCAATGCTGTTAATATTGTTTAACATACAATTTGTATTTGCTAGACAACATTTCCTCTTTTGTTTTATCTCTTTCTCTCTGTCTGTCTCCTTCGCTCTATCCCTCTCTCAGAGCTCTGGGGACACAGAGGGCTCAGTGACAGTGAAGTACAGCCTGGCCAAGCAGCCTGTTGAGAACCAGCTGAGCTTCAGTCTTAAGCCTGCAGAGGACACTGGGTAAAAACAACACTGCGGGCCTTGGTCAGATGCATTAAGGGAATGTGCCACTATTTACAGGCAAGACTGCTATGACACTCCATTAACAGAAACTGTGCCAGCACTTCTAATGCATTTCATCTATGTAGTATAATTTGAAATATTTAGTACTGTAGGTACCCCCATCTTATCATCGACCCTCGTCTCCCCCACTCCACCATCTTAATCTCTCTATCCCTCCTCTCCCCCACTCCACTGTCTTAATCTCTCTATCCCTTCTCTCCCCAACTCCACTGTCTTAATCTCTCTATCCCTCCTCTCCTCCACTCCACCATCTTAATCTCTCTCTCTCCTCTTCCTCCACCCTACCCTCTACCTCTCCCTTACTCCACGTTCATTCTCGCTCTCTCTCCTTTCCCTCACCCTACCTCTCTATCCCTCCTCTCCAGAATGACCATCCACAAGCTGGGGCCTCGAACCCTGATCTGCTCCCTTGAGATGGAAGAGAGAGGGGGATAGGGGGAAAGAGGGGGGAGTGAAAGAGAAGGTGATAGAGCTCAGCGTCCAATCAGGAGTGAGCAGTGCCTTTACTGCCTTCATCGCTGTCCACAAAAGAGATGGAGAGGCCCTGCAAGGACAGCTGTTACGCAGACAAGTCCCCACGCCAAGTGAGTGAGTGTGTGTGTGTGTCCCTCTGTCTCTGTGTATGTGTGTGAGATGGAGAGGCTGTGCAAGGAAATTATTTTATGCAGATATTATGTTAACAGCGCAAAATAAGCGGTAACCGTGAGCTGCAGTTTTCCAGCTGTGCTGTGTGTGTAAAATGCAGTCCAGTGCTAATCCATGAATGTGTTCTGTGCATGTACCTTTATGTTTGTACCCCAGCAGTGACCAATAATTTTTTGTGTTGTATGGCAGCCCCATGCCCAGGATGATGTATGTGTATGGGTGCGCATCATGGGCAACTATGAGAGTCATGAGCGCTGCTCAGAACAGGAAGGGGAGGACCACCATCCTCAGTGAATTTCATAAAATTTTTTAAATATTTAAAGTTATCCTCTATAGATAAAACTACACTAAATATATTCACATGTCACCAAATAATTTACTAAACACTATTTTGCAATGAAGGTCGACAGTAGCCTCAACAGCACTCTGTAGGGTCGCACCATGGTGTAGCCTGAGGAAAGCTAGCTTCCATCCTCCTCTGGTTTATCTGCTGAGAAGAAGGCCAAAGGTTCGCTCACCTGTAAGGTGAAGGGTACATGTAAACATGAGCCTTGGTTAGTCTTTGAACAGATTAAGTTTTAATTTGTGTGATTCGCGTCGAATGATTGAGGAAGTTGTTAATACTGCTCTTTGTCATTTACCTCCTGGTTTCTTCTGTCATGTTGCAAGTAGGATACCTCTCTAAGCAAGGTGTGTCATTTATTAACTTTGTTAAAAAAAAATATTGACAAAAGACTAATTAGAATGTTCATGTGTCTTAGATGCACCTCCAGTCAATATGGCAGGTTTGTGCTCTTTTGCCATTGTTGCTGATTCATTTTATTTGAACAAACAATACAAGGTGAATTGTATGATTATTTAAAGTAATACCATTGGTGGTTTTGGTGGAAATCTAGCCACTTTATAATTTTGGTTGTGGATTATGTTGATCTTGTGTTCATGTTTTGTGCAGTATGTGGTGCTATGCGCAAGGCTGACAACTCCAACTGTATGTCCTCAAATTGTAAGTCTGAATGTTTTGATGAAACTACATGTTTTATTAATTTCAGGGTCAAATCAAATAATTGAAATAGACAAAATGCAGAATTGACATTACACATTTTATAGTTTTATAGCTTCATATCGATTTATTGATAGACTTGCGTTAATGGGAATATACGACAAACATTACCAAATGACAGTTTTTCAGGTGCTTGTGACAACCGTTAATGTCTGTTTTAACCCAATTCCAAATACCTGCAAATTGTTACTGTGTTTGACACTCCCTACATTGTTATTTTTATTGTGACTTTATTACTCAAGCACAGCACAAGGATTTAACTGCAACGGTTAGGATTAGGGTTCGGGTTGAGGTATTAATGTACATTATGGAAGCATTTAGATTTCAATGATGTTGTCCAATCCCATCAGACTTTGACTCTCCAGCCCCAACCTCTAAGCCTGTGAGGGACCCTCTCCTCCAACTGATCTTGTCACGACTTCCACCGAGGTCGGTCCCTCTCCTTGTTCGGGCAGCGTTCGGTGGTCGACGTCACCGGTCTTCTAGCTACCGCCGATCTACTTTTCATTTTCTATGTTTTTTTGTCTTCATTATACACACCTAGTTTCTATCCCATAATTACATGTTCCTTATTTAAACCCTCTGTTTCCCCCATGTTTTTTTTGCGTGTTTATTCTATGTTAGAGGTTCTTGTTTATGTGAGCTTGTATTTGTACTACCAATTTTGGTAGTTTTTGTATTTTGAGTAAATATACGTGATTACTCATCTCCGTTGTCCTGCGCCTGACTCTGCCTACCTGCTACACTGAGACTTCTGACAGAAACACGCACCATAATATGGAGTCAGCAGGAGCACACAGCCCTCTTCTGCCAGTCGAGGAGCGCATCCAGCAGCACGCGACCATGTTGCAACGTCTCGGCATAGCCATGGATTGCATGCTGCAAAATCTGGAGCGATGGGAGAAAGGAGGTTTTCCAGCGCCTCCACCATCATCACAACCTCCCACTCCACAACCCACACCGCTGTCCAACCCTCCTTCACCTGGTCCCAGTGGGATTCGTCTTGCGCTCCCGAGGGAGTATGATGGAACGGCTGCCGGGTGCCAGGGGTTTCTACTCCAGCTGGAGCTCTGCCTGGCGACCGTCCACCCGGCTCCTTTGGGACGCGAGAGTGTGTCCGCCCTCGTCTCCTGTCTATCCGGGAAAGCCCTGGAGTGGGCCAACGCCGTATGGGGAGAGGACGGAGCGGCGTTGGACCACTACGAGGAGTTCACCCGCCGCTTCCGGGCAGTGTTCGACCATCCACCTGAGGGTAGAGCGGTGGGTGAACGCCTGTTTCACCTCAGGCAGGGGATGAGGAGCGGACAGGACTTTGCGCTGGATTTCCGAACCCTGGCTGCCGGCGCGGGATGGAATGACAGGGCCCTGATCGACCATTACCAGTGCAGTCTGCGCGAGGATGTTCGGCGGGAGCTGGCATGCAGGGACACCACTCTTACCTTCGACCAGCTGGTGGACCTGTCCATCCGGCTGGATAACCTGCTGGCCACCCGAGGACATCCGGATCGGGACCTGTCATTCCCATCTCCCAGCACCTCTGCTCCAACGTCTATGGAGCTGGGAGGTGCTGCGCTTAGGGGGACCGGAGGAGGGGCCATTCCCTGCACCATCTGTGGCCGCAGAGGGCACACTGCTGGTCGGTGCTGGGGGGGTTCCTCAGGGAGTCGAGGCAGCAGGCAGGGCACTGTCGTGTCACCCCAGGTGAGTAGGCACCAGACTCACCCAGAGCCTCCTGCTGCTCACATGTTTGTGTTAATAGAATTTCCTGAGTTTTCCCCGCATTCCCAGCATAAGGCGCTCGTAGATCAAGGCGCAGCTGGGAACTTTATTGACCGTTCATTTGCCCATAGTTTAGGGATCCCCATTGTTCCTGTGGATATGCCCTTCCCTGTGCACACCCTAGATAGTCAACCATTAGGGTCAGGGCTGATTAGGGAGGACACCGCTCCACTAGGCATGGTTACGCAGGAGGGTCACAAGGAGAGAATCAGTCTCTTCCTTATTGATTCTCCTGCGTTTCCCGTGGTGCTGGGCCTACCCTGGTTGGCCTGTCATGACCCCACTATTTCGTGGCAACAGAGGGCTCTCAAGGGGTGGTCACGAAAGTGCCAGGGAGGTGTGTAGGGGTTTCCATCGGTGCGACTACGGTGGAAAATCCAGACAAGGTCTCCACCGAGTGCATCCCCTCAGAATATGCCGATTTGGCTCTCGCTTTCTGTAAGAAGAGGGCGACCCAATTACCACCCCATCGACGGGGGGATTGTGCGATAAATCTCCTGGTAGACCGGGAGCCCGTGTATTGACTATCGGGGTATCAATCAGATCACTGTGAGGTACAGCTACCCGCTGCCTCTCATAGCCAGTGTGATTGAGTCAATGCACGGGCCGCGCTTCTTCACAAAATTGGATCTCAGGAGTGCTTATAACCTGGTGCGTATCCGGGAGGGGGACAAGTGGAAGACGGCATTTAGTACCACCTCAGGGCACTATGAGTACCTCGTCATGCCGTACGGGTTGATGAATGCTCCATCAGTCTTCCAGGTCTTTGTTGACAAGATTTCCCGGGACCTGCATGGGCAGGGTGTAGTGGTGTATATCGATGACATTCTGATATACTCCGCTACCCGCGCCGAGCATGTGTCCCTGGTGCGCAGGGTGCTTGGTCGACTGTTGGAGCATGACCTGTACGTCAAGGCTGAGAAATGTCTGTTCTTCCAACAGTCCGTCTCCTTCCTAGGGTACCGCATTTCCACGTCAGGGGTGGAGATGGAGAGTGACCGCATTTCAGCCATGCGTAATTGGCCGACTCCCACCACTGTAAAGGAAGTGCAGCGGTTCCTAGGGTTTGCCAACTACTACCGGAGGTTTATCCGGGGCTTTGGTCAGGTAGCAGCTCCCATTACCTCACTACTGAAGGGGGGGACCGGTGCAACTGCAGTGGTCGGCTGAGGCGGACAGTTTACCTCGGCTCCCGTGCTGGCTCATCCGGATCCCTCTTTGGCGTTCATAGTGGAGGTGGATGCGTCCGAGGCTGGGATAGGAGCCGTGCTCTCTCAGCGCTCGGATACGCCACCGAAGCTCCGCCCCTGTACCTTCTTTGAGAAGAAGCTCAGCCCAGTGGAGCGAAACTATGATGTGGGGGACCGGGAGCTGTTGGCTTTCGTCAAGGCTCTGAAGGCGCGGAGACATTGGCTTGAGGGGGCTAAACACCCTTTTCTCATCTGGACTGACCAACCGCAATCTTGAGTACATCCGGGCCGCGAGGAGACTGAACCCTCGCCAGGCAAGGTGGGCCATGTTCTTCACCCGTTTTGTTTTCACCCTGTCCTACCGACCAGGTTCCCAGAACACTAAGGCAGACGCACTGTCCCAGATGTATGACACAGAGGATCGGTCCATGGATCCCACTCCCATACTCCCGGCCTCTTGCCTGGTGGCACCGGTAGTGTGGGAGCTGGATGCGGGCGTTACGTACAGAGCCCACTCCCTCTCAGTGTCCAGCTGGGCGTCTGTACGTTCCGTCTGCTGTCTGCGACCGGTTGATCTATTGGGCCCACACGTCACCCTCCTCTGGTCATCCTGGCATTGGTCGAGGACGTGAGGGTTTATGTGTCCTCCTGCTCGGTGTGCGCCCAGTGCAAGGCTCCTAGGCACCTGCCCAGAGGGAAGTTACAACCCCTACCCGTTCCACAACGGCCTTGGTCGCACCTGTCTGTGGACTTCCTGACTGATCTTCCTCCCTCACTGGGCAACACCACGATCCTGGTTGTTGTGGATCGGTTTTCTAAGTCCTGCCATCTCCTCCCTTTGCCCGGTCTCCCTACGGCCCTACAGACTGCGGAGGCCCTGTTCACACACGTCTTCCGGCACTACGGGGTGCCTGAGGACATAGTCTCTGATCGGGGTCCCCAGTTCACGTCCAGGGTCTGGAGGGCGTTTATTGAACGTCTGGGGGTCTCGGTCAGCCTCACCTCAGGTTTTCACCGCGAGAGTAACGGGCAGGTAGAGAGAGTAAACCAGGATGTGGGTAGGTTTCTGTGGTCATATTGCCAGGACCGGCCGGGGGAGTGGGCAGCGTTCATCCCATGGGCAGAGATGGCCCAAAACTCACTCCGCCACTCCTCCACTAACCTCTCCCCCTTCCAGTGCGTACTGGGGTATCAGCCGGTTCTGGCACCTTGGCATTAATCCCTTGTTCCATGTGTCTCTCCTCAGGCCGGTGGTGGCTGGTCCACTCCAGGAGTCTGAGGTGCGGGAGGTTCCTCCGCCCCCTCTGGACATCGAGGGGGCCCCGGCGTATGCTGTTCGAGCCATCCTGGACTCGAGGCGAGGGGCCTTCAGTACCTCGTGGAGTGGGAGGGGTACGACCCGGAGGACGAGGTGCAGGGCGATCCGGATGGAGACGGTGGAACTCCCGCAGCAACGAAGGGTCCAGAACGTCCTCCACCGGCACCCAGCATCTCTCCTCCGGACCGTACCCCTCCCACTCCGCAAGGTACTGAAGGCCCCTCGCCTCGAGTCCAGGATGGCTCGAACAGCATACGCCGGGGCCCCCTCGATGTCCAGAGGGAGCGGAGGAACCTCCCGCAAACCTCTTCAAGGTTAGGAGCGTTTGTCACAATTTAAGAGGGAAACGGTCACCAAAATCACCCCAGATTGAGAGTTCTTTCGAAGGTGGACAGTACCTGTGTGTTTGTTTCTCCGTTCTGGTGCACCCAGGCCGCAGGCAAGGTCAAGGATAGCAGGGTTCGGTACACAAATCAGGTTCTCGGTCGGTCCAGGTCCAAACGCCAACAGGTAAGTCCAAAACAGTCCAGCTCATACACGGTAAATTCAGCCGATATACAGTATATTGTTTCTTCCTCTATGGTTCACAGATCCTTCCAGCCTTCCCTCTCCCTTCCTGGTTTGTCTTGACCCCTTATCTGTGGGTTGGCCCCACCTTCTGAGGGTTCCCCTTGCTTCTGGGAATTGTTTTGGCGGTCGGCCATTTTGTGATCTGTAGTTCTGATCGGGGTTGCCATTTTAGTGATAGGGCAGAGCCCGTTTATTAGTTCTGCTCTCACATATCTGCCATTTATCACTCGACCCCCTTCTTTGCCACAATATTTACATTTTGAGTATAATCATTCACAATACAATGTTGGTGGTATTTTGTCTTCAAACAAGTGTTGAAGATACATTTTGCCCATCCATGACACCATGATGCCACAGTATAATGATGCCTGTCCTGGTGATGTTGTGTGTTTCAGTGGCCAGTGTGTCTGAGTGTGTCCAGGCTGGAAACACCCTTCTGGGTTGCCAGGTACGGAAAGACACCCTGGGACTCTGAGATGTTCACCCTGCCAGTCCTTTCTCTGTCCCCCACAGGCCTGCTACTCTACCTGGGGTCAAATACACATGCAACCCTGCCTGCTCCTAGTCCCCTACTCCAAGCAAACTGGTGGAGCTAGCAACTGTACTGGCCTGAACAAGCCTAATTATCAACCTCTTACCTATATTAGCCTATTGTCATTTACTGTTGGGACACCTTATGTATCTAAATGTATTGGTTGTTATTAACATATCAACATTAATCTACGTGTTACGTATACAGCTGTACTTGTTAGACTTTGCTTTGGTTATCAATTCCATATAGACTACTGGAAACAGTGTAATTTCTCCAAATGCTTTCCCACTGGGCACAGTTGTCAATTCAACGTCTTTTCCACCTTGGTTCAATGTCATTTTATTTAAATAATGTCGAAACAACGTTGATGCAACCAGTGTGTGCCCGGTGGGTTATTGTATGTATCCATGTATATGGGGCCAAATGCATGCAGGAATGAGTTGAAGACAATACGGAAAACCAGATAAGTGCCTATCCCAGTGCCTTTACTGTGTGATCATGTAACACTGTCTCTGTATTCATGTAATTCCTCATGTACAACTACGCTTGATAAAAATGGATCATAATCTACATCTTTATTGGTCATTGTATACATTTTCTTAATGACTCCACTCTGTTCCTTCTGCCTGGAACCTACAGCAGTAGTTGCCGATCCCTCCTGGAGAGTCACTGGGTGTGCAGGCTTTTGTTCCAGCCCTGCAAGACCAGTGGTGTAAAGTACTACTTAAGTCGTTTTCAAATCATATTGTATTTCTCAAAAACAGATTTTTCTGATTTTGTGAGAGTTTTACTAAGATCAGCAATCTTACAAATTAAATTAAATTATCATTTCTCAGAGGAGTCCGGGAGGAGCATAACACAATTTTCAGGATCAATAATACCTAGTATGTTAGTGTCCTCCTTTCGCCAAAAGATAATCTAAAGCCAACTCATGGCAGCTAACGACTGCTTTCAGATTTTGGACATCTAATGAGAGTTGGATAAATTCATATGGGTCTGTAAAGAGTAGGTTAAATTGTTTACCCACTTTCCTAGGACAGCCACACCCCAGGAGGGTATGATTGACATACCAAAAATCTCACCCGGGTGTAGGACATGACCATAGGCTTCCTGATTGTTTGGGATGAGTTGTTTGGCACGCTGCAGTACCCCAGAGTTGATTTTATCTGTCTCATTGAAAAGATTGGTGACGGGAATTCCTAACATGTACATTTCTGTTCTCCCCAAATAACAACACCCCCCCCCCATCCAGGAGGTAAAGTGAGATACCCCTTATCACTGCATACCCACATCCACCCAAAAGGTGCTCCCATGCCTTCCTCTATCCTGGAAAGGTTTACACCTGTCACCGGTTACTGCAAGTCTAACACACTAAAATCCCTTTTAGCATAGTTTTTCCTATTACTATACTCTTCTCTCAGTTGACCCATATATACATGACAAGCTTCTCTCAGTTGACCCATATATACATGACAAGCTTCTCTCAGTTGACCCATATATACATGACAAGCTCTAGTATATCCCATATATTTCCTCTACCACATTAGGTAAGTTCACTCCCTTTTTGTGACCATCCCAATATACATGTGTCCCATGATCCCCAAATGTTCAACAGTCTTTTTATCCAAGCACTTTATTATACATAAAGCAACAGCAAAACACAGTAATCCTACCATAAGTGGAAAAAATCCTGGCAGACAGGAACATCATTACCTTACCCATCCCGTTTCCAAATACACCATTAAACCAGTATCCAATTTGGTCAAAGATGATGTTGACAGCTCTTCCCAGAGTACCTCCTAATTTAGCCAGTCATTAATAATAGCTGTCATGTTGTCAGAGGAGTCAGGAAGCAACATGACACAGTAATCCTCATCGTCTATTTCAAGGGACCTGTAGGCCCCTCTGTCTTTAGCCAATATATGCCATTTTGTATCTGGTCACTACTGCCTTCCAATTCTGCACATTTAGTGACAACTTAGTAAAATCCTGTATTATCAAATTAGTAAGGGCCTGCATGGAGTATGTCTGTCACGGTTTATGAATCCACTGTCTCTCTCTCTCGTCTTGTGTGTTTGAGTGGGTGTGTGGGCGTGGTTCCCAATCTCCGTCTGATTGTCTGCGCCAGCTGTAACCACTTACCTATTCCTTTATATGTTCAGTGACTGGTGTCTCATGTTGTCAGATCGTTGTGGCTTCCCCGGTGTCGTGTCCAGTTTCAGTGCTTGTCTCTCGCCCTCCTTGTGTGGATATTCTTCTGTGTTCCTTCTTCTCCATCTGGACATTTCTTCCCTGGATTTCTCCGCACACTGATCTTCACACCATCATCGGGTTGTCCGTCTAAGTCCCTGCGTCAGATTCCTTCTGAGTATTGTTTGTCTGACCTGTTGCCTCTCTGTACTGTGTACATTAAACCGTCATTGCTTGCATCTTGCATCCGCCTCTGTCTTGTCACAATGTCAAATTGTTAATCCACTTACCCATTACTACAACTTCCCATGCTGCTTCCTTCCCCTTTTGACCAACATCAGAATTGTAATTGCTTTTTCTTTGTCGAAACCTAGTATTGTTCCTACTGCCTGGGGTCCCACAGAGAGGCTGTGGAGGTGGGTTTCTGGAAAATCATTACCCGTGTGTCAGATGTGTTCCCCTTCCCCTGTAATCCTATGTCTGTCACGGCTTTCACCCATTTATTATTATCCACATCCCCTGTCCACAAAGGGAACGAGTAGGATTTGGAGAGCAATAAATACCCTACATGTGTGTTTTCATGGTTGCGATTTTCTTGTTTCACAACCATAGAATGTGTGTATGATTGCGACATCTGGTTCTGGGGCTGAACCCTCTGTTGGTTCTTCTGGCCTTTGGTCTCGGCCCTCTGGCTGTGGTCTTCCCCGTTTCTCCTCTGTTCCTTCCTCATCGGTGGATCTCAGCCTCTTTTGTTGCCATGGTCACCTGGAAGGGTCCCATCCATCTTGGCTAGTTCCATTTTCTTTTATGGACTCGTAGTTTCACCCAGTCTCCTATGCAGATGGTCAGAGCATCCATCTGGATCCTCACCTGGTGATTGGTTCTGCTGCTTTCCTAGTGTGAGAGTGGAGAAAACTTACAACATAAGTTAGTTCCTTCATGTACTCAAGATGGTCACACTATGTCTCTGTCGGTCAGTCATAGGTCTCACCCCTGGGGTGTTCATTGGTCGTCTTGTTAACATTTCATAAGGTGTACACCCAATACCTTTGTTAAGGCTGCTGCGCATTTTCATGAGGACAAGAGGTAATCCCTCTACCCATGTCATTCCTGTGTAATAGCATAGTTTTGGCAAGGGAGCCTTTCAGGTCTGATTAGCCCTCTCAGTAACTCCCATTACTCCACGGTTGATAGATGGACACAAACTTCTGGTCAACACCCATCATTTTGGCCATTTGGGTAACCACATCTCCTATGAGATGGGTTCCATTGTCTACGACAAACCTCAGGCACTCCGAACCTGGGTATGATTTCCCTGACTAGTCATTTTGCAACTGTTCGCGCATAACAGTTGGCAGTGGGATGGGTCCACCCACCTGGTAAACCTGTCAATTATCACCAGGCAGCATTTCTTTCTTTCTTTTCGCTCTATAATGTCTATGAAATCCATATCTAGGTGGACAAAATATCATTTTGGAGTGGGGAACTTCCCTGGTTGCAGTGGAGTTCCCTTGTTTATGTTATATAACAAACATGTTGCGCAACGATAAATTAACTGTTTTACATTACCATATTCCCCTTTTGACGAATGGCTCACTCCATGAGCCATTCTGCAAATAGTAGAGATCATGGTTGATGGTAAGCAGGGCATGCCAGACAAAAGATGTAGCCATAAGCCAGACCCAGGACAGAGAACACACCCTCTTTCCCTCCACACTTTGTGATTGAGAATATCAGCCTGCTGCTGTTTCTCAAGATCAGTAGCTTCAGATGACACAAACAACAAGAAAAAAATTAAATGTATGTCTGTGACAACGGGAAGCAGCTAATTTGTCCGCTTCATCAGCTATGCTGTTACCAATTGTTAGCATAATCACACCAACCCGTGTGTGCCTCAACATTAACCTAACACATTGGCTATTGTTTTCACATAGCTTGAATCAACTGTTCAACATAAGGTCTGTTTTTAGTAGGTGTGCCTGTGGTATTAGTAAACTCTCTTGCTCTCTAAACCCCACTTGCATATGCTGAGTCTGAGTAGTAAGTAAGGTACTTCCCTTCCCCCAATCCTACATGTTTCTTCCCTGTACTTTGATCTATATAAGCAAAACCACCAACGAACAGCACCATGTCAGAATCAAACAGAGGTTCATCAAACAAGTCTTTGTCCGGTACACATTCCTGGGCTGTCCAGATGTCCCTGTTATTGTTACTGATGATTTGCTCAGGGAAGCTCCAACAACTTGTCCAGGTTTGCTAACAGGAACAGTGAGCTCTAGTGTCCATTAGAAATGGTAGGTCATGTCCTTAACATTAAGAGTAACCATTGGCTCTTCTCTTCCATCATTGAATTCATACCGGAGCAGGGGTGTCGGGCACCGTCATTGTTGATTCTGAAGGAAAATGAAGGGGGGAATGATAACTGTTGGTGTTCTGATTTCCCATTGGCCATGGCTGTCCTCTGTCATTAGCTTGTCCTCTTCCTCTGCCAGGCCCAAAGTTTTCTCTGCCCCTGTTGTAACCTCTTCCTCTTCCATTTCCCCCACACAGCGAACTCACATTCCCCAACTTCCCACAGGTCCAGCATTGAGTGTTCGTCCAGTCACGAGGGCTCTGGTGGGCCCACCTCTTCCTCCAATCCACAGGTCCAGCATTGAGTGTTGTTTCAGTCACGTACAGCTCTGGCGGGCCCACCTCTTGTAGTCCATGTTTGTGGGTCACCATAAATCTGAGTGGTGAAAAGCACATACCCTGCAGGCACCAGGTTCACAGGTGTGACTGATGTGACTGTGGGGGAGCTGCAGGCTGTAGTTGTGGTGAGCCTGTAGAAACAACTTGAGCAGATGTCTTGGGTCTTCCAGTCTGTTCCTTTTTATAGAGTGAGTTGGGGTGGCAAGGGAAAACTCCCTCTAGGAAATGTGCCTTCTTTTTCATCCAATTCCATCATTCCGAGCACAGTTTCAGATACAAGGGTACTCTTCTTTATCTCCTTCTTTTTGTCCATTTTTCTTGTCTGAATTATCTCCTTGACTAAACCCAACCTAGTCTTGTTGAATGAACCAGCTATTGGATATCTATTTTCTCCTGCCATCTCTGTCCAAACATGCCATTTCTTAAAAGTGACCGTAAATTCCACAGCAGGAAACTTATTCTTCATATATTCAACAGGCATGACAGGTTTCATTGCTCCTCTCTCCTCATTCTGGTTTGACTGTGCCATGGTGCTCCGGCTTTTTATTTAGATAGTCTGTGTGTAATGTGTTGTGTAATGTGTTTTCCAATTTTTATAGGGTTATCCTAAAGTGTGTGTAATATGTATGAATATGCCTATATAAATTCCTCTCGATGTCACGATCTTGACAAGGAGAGGACCAAGGCGCAGCGTGGGTTGAGTTCCACATCTTTTAATCACAGTGAAACTTACAACCAAAGAACTAAGATCTGACATGGTTGTAGCGCATAGGCACACACTACCAACAAACATTCAATATCCCACAACACAGGTGGGGGAATGAACAAACTAAATAGGATTCCCAATTAGAGGCAACGACTAACAGCTGCCTCTAATTGGGAACCAAACCAAAACCAACATAAAGAACGCTAGAAACCCCTAGTCACGCCCTGACCTAACACACCATAGAGAAACCCAGAGGGCTCTCTATGGCCAGGGCGTGACAGTACCCCCCCCCCCCCCAAA